>RJWM01012983.1:0-54802 GCA_004363535.1 Dasyprocta punctata | reverse complement strand
TTCTTTGTTGGTAGGGTCTTAATTACATTTTCAATTTCAGTAGCTGAAATTGGATTATTCAGCAGCTTTACGTCTTCTTGATTCAGCTTTGGTAGTTCATAGGTTTCTAGGAATCTGTCCATTTCTTCTGTGTTATCAAATTTATGTGAGTAAAGGTTTTCGAAGTAGGTGTTGATGATCTTCTGTATTTCCACCGGGTTGTTCTTTTATTATATTGTATTTCTTTCTTCATTGCTGGTTTCTCCCCCCCCCCTTTTTTTTTCTTTCACCTGCATTTCTCTTCTGGTCTATTCATTTTATATCCCCCCTTTTTAAATCTATCTATAGATTTAGCCATATTTTCATGAGTGAATGGTCTCTAATTTTTCTGGTTAACTTTGATAATCACTTCTTTACTCCTTCATTCTTTCCCTAGTTTCCTTAAACTTGTGTGATCACCCTTTGTCCTCTAGCCTTGCTTCTACATTAGTTCTCTTTAGTTATCTGTTTCTATCCACTATTCTTAAATTTCCCCGCCACAAGGTAAAACCACTCTACCAAAAGGAAACACTTTACATTCAACCTCTCAATTTATGATGGCTTCTTTTATATAACCGTAAATTTTGCTCCTATGCTTTAAGGTACAAAATTAATAGTTGCCACAGATTTTTGGTTTCTAAGGTGTGCTCAATGCTGTTGTTTTTGCTGATTATACTACTTTAGCTAGGTTGTCATGTCTGTTGTAGTAGTTGTTCTGCCTTCCATAACAATACTGGGCAGCTCTGGGGTAACACCCTCATCATAGCCCAGCATCAAAGGACTGGGGACTGAGCCTAACAGATACCAAGATCTCACTTTTAATAATTTGGAAAGGTAGGACCTTGGGACAGATGCAAACCAAGAAACTACACACAGAAGACATTCCTGAAGAACAGACATTACCTAGGGAGGCCTTGATACTGGTAATAAAGCTACCTACTACAAAAACTTACAAGAATCAACACAGAAAACAAAAAATTTTTAAATAGAAAATGGTAAGACACAGAAGCAAAATGCAACCTTAGATGTCCAGCCTGCCCAAAACAAGTCCAGGAGGCAATGAGATAGAGGATAATGGAAGACACATACCTGAAATTTCTGAAATGACAGGAACTAAAGTAAGAAGTAAGAAGTCCATGAGGCTATAAAGGAAATCAGAACAGAAATAATATCTCAGGGAAGAAAGGAAATGACAACTGTAATGAAGGACTTGCTCAGCCTATCTAGAGTAGACATATATAAAAAAAAAAATAAAGGAGCATAGGAAAATGATGAAAATCATGAATGTCCAACATAGGAGAGATAGAATGCATGAAATGGATTCAAACAAATACCCAGGAAATTTATAATTCCATTGAAAGCTGGCAAAACTGCTTGAACAAAATTGAAGATAGATGTTCAGACCTTGAAGACAATATCATAGCTAGCAATCACGAAAGGAAAGATCTCTTAAAAATGACAAGGAATCAAGAAAAAGAATTCATCAGCTGAAGACAATGCAAAGAAAAACAACATAAGATGGACTGGTGTTAATGAAAAAGAATCAATACAAATGACAAATAAACATATTTGCAGAAGTAATGACAGGAAATTTTCCAAGCATGGGAAAAAGAATCAGACATACAGATAAGTGACACATAGAACTCCAGTTAGCCATGATCAAAATAAATCTACACCCAGATATACAATAATCAATATCCCAAAAATTCAGCACATGAACAGACTACTAAAAGTTGCTAAAAAAGCAGATCTCCTATAAAGGAAAGCCCACCCATCAGATTCATGGCTGACTTCTCAACACAAACCCTCAAGTCAAGAAGAGCTTGGAAAGAAAACAACTTTCAACCCAGACTGAGGTGTCCTGCAAAACTATCTTTCAAAACTAATGGAGAAATAAGATACTTTCATGACAAACAACAAAGAAGAAATTCATGACTACCAAACCAACTCTACAAAGAGTACTGAAAAATATTCTACATAGAAATAAAAATGACTACAATTCTAAGAACAATAGCTAAGAAATCACTAAGCAGGGCAAGTAATTAAGCAGAGGGGGAAAAACAAGGAACCAACAACAAATAACATGACAAACATAAGCCACTACATACCAATTATAACGATCAATATAGTGGCCTCAATTTTCCAATCAAAAGAAACAGAGTGGCAATGCTGGAGACCTCTGCAGCAGGGCAAGTGGACCTTCACCCTGGCAACACCTCCCCAACCCCAGAGACCTCTGCAGCCCGAAGATCATTGATGGCAGCACTTCCCTCTCCACACCCATGTGTTCAACAGCCCAGGGACCATCAGCATCCCATTCACCACCTGCAGAACCCTGGTGAGTTGATGGAAGCCTCAGCAACCCCTCACCCACACAGAGGACCTCAACAGGCCTGTGACTGTGTTGTGAGTTTCTTCCTCAAATAGAGGACATCAGTGGGTCAGCAAGAGCAGCAACAAGCCCTCCCCTTCAGCTGTAGGATTTTGAAAGCCCAGCAAGAATGTGGGTGAGTCCTTCTTCCATACAGAAAACACCAGGTGGGTTGTGGAGAGGGCTTATAAGGCCTTCCCCAACATGGAGAAACTTAAAAGGGCCCAGGAGGCCCCCTGTGAAACAGCAGAGTCCCAGCTGAGGCACACAATGTAGCCAGGTAAATCTGGCAGTGTGGAATAACCTAAAACCACAGTAACAGTAGAAGCTAAGGGTTGGTTTACATCAATACTCCTAGGCTAGTCAGTCTAGGGAGAATATAAGACTCACCCAAAAGGACCCGCAGGAGGAATCCAGGTGACTAGCCCCTCTCCTTTATTGAGGGACTCAGCGATTGGACAAAAATCACCCATATAGTAGAACCCTAAGACACACACAAAAGTCACTAGAGACTAGCGGGATTGAAAGACCAAAATATTAATCCAAGAGGTGAAAATGACAAGACGAAAAAGCAAAGTGCAATCTCAAACATCTGGTACATGAGGAATAAGTATATGGAACATTGAAATAGAGGACATTGAAAGTCACACACCTAAAATTTCTGAAAAGATAGCAAGTGAAATAAACAAATCCATGAAGCTATAGAGGAAATCAGATTAGAAATAATCTCTCAGATAAAGAAAGAAATGACAAACTTAGTAAAGGAATTACTTGGCATAACTGGAGAAGACATAGATAAAAAAGTACAGGAGCATGGGAAAATGATGGAAACCTTGAATGAGCAACTTAGGAAGAAAATAGAAAGCATGAAAAAAATTCAAGGAGATATCCAGGAAATACAAAACTCCATTGAAAACTGGGGAAATGGTTTAAATGAAGCTGAGGATATACTTTCAGACCTTGAAGACAGGATCATAGTTAGCAATCATGAAAGGAAAGAACTTGTAAAAATAACAAAGAAGCATAAAAAAACAATTCAACAGCTTCAAGATGATGCAAAGAGAACCAATATAAGACTGATAGGAGTCAATTCAACTGACTTAAAAAAAAACTATTCACAGAATGGTGGAAAATTTCCCAAACATGGGAAAAGAATCAGATATGCAGATAAGTGAGGCATATAGGATGCCAAACAGTCATAACAAAAATAAATCTACACCCAGACATATAATAATTAAGATCCCAGAAATACAGCATAAGAACAGAATATTAAAAACTGTTAGAGAAAAGACACAACTCACCTATCAAGGGAAGTTCATCAGAATCACGGCAGACTTTTGAGCACAACCTCTTAAGACAAGTTAGGAGTGAAGTATTTCAAGCCCTGAAAGAAAGCATCTTTCAACCCAGATTGATGTACCCTGCAAAACTTTCTTTCAAATTTGATGAAATAAGATACTTCCATGATAAAGAGGAACTGAAGAAATGCATGTCTACCAAACCAACCCTAGAAAGAATAGTGAAAGACATATTACAGAGAGACAAAAATGACTACAATTCCCACAACAACAACAGAAAAAAAAAACAACCAGGCAGGGAAAGCAATTAAACAAAGGGGAAAAGCAGAAAACCAACAATAAGAAAATAACGTGACAAAGTTAACCCACTACATATCAGTTATATCCATCAACGTAATTGGCCTCAATTCAGCAATTAAAAGAAACAGGCTCCAACAATATGCTCCATACACGAAACACATCTGACTCGAAAGGAAACTCATAGACTAAAAGTCAAAGGATGGAAAACAATATTCCATGCAACAGGAACCCAGAAAAAAGCAGGCATGGCTATTCTGTTTGCAGTGTAAACTTTAAACCAAAAATAATCAAAAGAGATAAAGAAAGTCATTACAAACTTGTTAGGGGGAAAATTCAAGAGGAAGAGCTAACAATCATAAATATATATGCACCAAATACAGGTGCACCCAACTATATAAGACGAATACTAATGAATATGAAGAACCAAATATGCAATAACACAATTATAACAGGGGACCTTAATACCCCACTGTCACAAACAGATAGATCAATTAGACAAAAAGTTGGCAGAGAAATAACAGAACTGAATCAAACCTGTGAACAAATGGACTTAGTAGATGTTTACAGAGTGTTCCACCAAACAACATCAGGATGCACATTTTTCTCAGCTTCACATGGGACATTCTCTAAAATAGACCATATATTAGCCCATAGAACATGCTTAAGTAAGTGCAAAGGAATTAAAATTATCCCATGCATATTATCTGATCATAGTGCACTGAAATCGGAAATTAATGGTAAAAGAAACTGCAAACCTACATAAACACATGGAAATTAAATAGCAACCTCTTCAACAATCAATGGGTTACAGATGAAATTAAACAAGAAATTAAACAATACCTAAAATTCAATGAAAATGCAGATACAACATACTGAAACTTGTGGGATGCAATGAAAGTGGTCCTAAGAGGAAAATATATAATAATAAATTGTCATATCAAGAAAGCAGAATGAGCACAAATAAACAACCTAATGCTATACCTCAAACTTCTAGAAAAAGAAGAGCAAGTCAAACTCACAGCTCCTAGAAGAGGGGAAATTATAAAGATCAGATTAGAAATTAATTCAATTGAGACTAAGAAAATAATACAAAGAATTAATAAATCAAAGAGCTGGTTCTTTGAGAGAATAAACAAAATAAATAAACCTCTAGCCAACCTTATCAAGAAAAAGAAAAAACTTAAATTCATGCAATAAGGAATGAAAAGGGAGAAATTACTACAGATCCCATTGTAATTCAAAAGATCATGAATACCTACTTTGAAAATCTTTACTCACATAGGGTGGAAAACACAGAGGAACTGGACAAATTCCTAGAAATGTATAAACTACCAAAGCTGAGTCAAGAAGATATAACAAGTTTGAATAACCCAATATTAGTTACTGAAATTGAAAGCATCATTAAAAACTTACCATCAAAGAAAAGTCCAACTCCTGATGGGTTCACAGCTGAATTCTACAAGAAATTTAGAGAAGATTTAATGCCAATACTACTCAACCTCTTCAATGAAATTGAAAGGGAAGCAATCCTTCTTAACTCATTCCTGGAGGCAAGTATTACTCTGATACCAAAACCAGAGAAAGACCCAACCAAAAAGGAGAACTATAGACCAATTTTCCTAATGAACATTGATGCAAAGATTCTCAATAAAATATTGGCAAATGGAATGCAGCAAATCATCAAGAAGATTGTATATTATGACAAAGTAAGATTTATTCCAGGAATGCAGGGATGGTTTAACATTTGCAAATCAGTAAATGTAATACACCACATCAATAGTGCCAAAGACAAAAATCATATGATCATCTCAATAGATTCAGAAAAAGCTTTTGATAAAGCCCAACACTTATTCATGATAAAAACCTTACAGAAACTTGGAATAGATGATATCTACCTTAATCTGATAAAAGCCATCTATGACAAACCAACAGCCAACATTATACTAAATGGACAAAAACTGAAAGCCTTCACTGTAAAATCAGGAACAAGACAAGGATGTCCACTATCACCACTCCTATTCAATATGGTTCTGGAAACATTAGCCAGAGCAATCAGACAAGAGAGAGAGATAAAAGGAATGAGAATGGGAAAGGAAGAACTTAAATTATCACTATTTGCAGATGACATTATACTCTACATAGAAGACCCTAAAAACTCCATCAAAAGGCTACTAGAGTTAATAAACAAATCCAGCAGTGTAGTTGGATACAAAGTCAACACTCAAAAATCAATAGCATTCCTGTACACAAACAACAAACTCACTGAGAGAGAAATTATGGAAATAACACCTTTCCTAATAGTATCCAAAAAAATGAAATACTTAGGAATCAATCTAACAAAGAATGTAAAAGACCTATATTCTGAAAACTACAGTACTCTAAAAAAGGAGATTCAAGAGGATATTAAAAAATGGAAAGATAGCCTTCACTCTTGGTTAGGAAGAACCAACATTGTGAAAATGGCCATACTCCCAAAACTTTTATACAGATTTAATGCAATCCCAATCAAAATACCATTAATATACCTTACAGTTCTAGAGAAAACATTCCTAAAATTCACTTGGAACCAGAGGAGACCTAGAACAGCAAAGGCAATTCTAGGCAACAAAAGCAAGGCAAGAAGCATCTCAATTCCTGACTTGAAATTATACTACAAAGCTACAGTGATAAAAATCAGCATGGTACTAGCAAAAAAATAGACCTGAGGATCAATGGAACAGATTAGAAGATGAAAATACAACTACAAAGACACTCAGCACCTTATATTTGACAAAGGGGCTAAATATGTTCACTGGAAGAAAGATAACCTCTTTAATAAATGGTGCTGGAAAAATTGGCTTTCCACATGCCGAACAATGAAACCAGACCCATGTCTATCACCATGCACTAAAGTAAAAATGGATCAGATATCTAAATACTAAAATAGAGACACCAAATCTACTGGAAGACAAGGTAGGTAGAAATCTTGAAGACATAGGGGTAGGCAGAGTTCATGAACAAAACACAAACTGCACGGGAAGTACTTCAAAGAATCAACAACTGGGATCTCATCTTATTAAAAAGTTTTTTACTTCAAAAGAAATTACCAACAAAGTGAAAAGAAAGCCCACAGAATGGGAAAGAATTTTAGCCAGCTGTCCCTCAGACAAAGGACTTATATCCAGAACATATAAAGAATTGAAAAACATCAGGCCCCCCAAATTCAAAGATCCAATCCAAAAATGGGCATCTCAAATGAACACACACTTCTCAGAGGAAGAAATACAAATGGCAAATAAATAAATGAAGGCATGCTCAACATCACTGGTCATTCGAGAAATGCAAATTAAAACAACATTGAGATTCCATCTTACTCCAGAAAGAATGGAATGGCTGCCATCAAGAAATCAACTGATAACAAATGCTGGAGGGGCTGTGGGGAAAAAGGAGCACTTCTCCACTGTTGGTGGGAGTGTAGACTAGTGCAGCCACTGGAAATCAGTATGGCGATTCCACAAAAAACTAGAACTGGAAGTCCCACTCTTTCTGGCTATTCCTCTTCTGGGTATTTGCCCAGAAAAGTTGAAAATGTCATGTCTCAGTGATATATGTGCACCCATGTTTATAGCAGCACAATTTGTAACAGTTAAATTTTAGAAACAACCAAAATGCCCATCAACTGCAGAATGGATGAAAAAATGTGGTATTTTTTACAATGGAATATTACTCAGCTGTAAAAAAGGACGATCTTGAGGCTTTTATAGGTAAATGGAGGCAATTTGAGACTATATTCATAAGTTAAATAAATCTGACTCACATTTGTAAATATATTGTCTCTCTAATAAATAAATAAATAATAATAAACTGAAAGAGTGATAAGATCCAAAATGTACAGTAGATATTATAATAATGACAGGGAAAGAAAGTGCTCAAAATTAAAGAACAACTGGGATGGGGAAAGGAGAAATGGAAGAAAGGAAAAGATGTAGGTATATACATATAACTGTATGTATGTATAAGTGTTCAAGACAGATAACTATACTAATAACTCTCTGTTAGTTCATTAGAAAGAATAATTTGTGCTGTCTTTGTTTGATTGTCTGATTAGTTTTTATGCCTAGATCTTGTAACTTGAACAGTTACTTCTAAGATAACAATATGCAATATATTAACTAATGTTGATTTCTTACTGTTTTTTTAAATTCTATATTATTTCTACCCTTTTTCTGTTTTGCTTTTTAAAACAAAAAAAAATGAAAAGAACTCAGAATGGAAAAAAAAATTAATGTACTCATATGTGTACCTGAATTTAGTAAACAATTTGTAATGATTCCATTATAACTTGCAAGATTTTACAATAAGCATCACAGAGTGCTTCAAAGATTAAGGAAAAAACCACCATTGGGCAAGAAATACACTTGGGATTGTGAGTTATCAGTATTATTTTCATTTTGTATTCTAAACTCATGGACTCTGGTAAGAAACATCTTACTTTATGTTTTGACTTGTTGAAAATAAACATAGAATATGAAAAAGCGTGTGGTTGTTATTAAATGTTGCAACTAAAATACTGAATTTTCATTTTATTTTGAGATTGCAATGTCTCTCTGCAGATATGCTTTACACATAGAAATTACAGAGAAGGGTAACAGGGAATTTGAGTCTTAGTTTTAACTAGAAGCTTACCAGGCAAGAGAAGATAATTCAGAATCAATAGAATCAGATGAATGGGGTCCATCTGTGAATGCTGAATTGCTTCTAAAAGTGCATGTGATGAGCGGTTGTGTAGCCTTTGCTTACCTCTAGTAATGGGGAATTGGTTTTGCTGAGGCAGGGGAGGAACTGTCTCAATAAAGTGAGATGTTCTATTATAAAACATCATGGTAGTGAGAAAATATGTCTTCTGATAAAATCAGTTAATTTTGGACTGTGTTTAACAAGGCAGGAGAGAACAACACTGCCTTGCTGTGCAGAATTGGCTCAGAAAATGACTGTACTCTGAACAGAACAATGTCTAATTCTTCCCAGGGCTTGGAGACCCTCATTTTTCTCGCCCTGAGTTTTTCTGTCCAGGGAATTCCTTAGCCTGTGGGGATTTTCTGCAACATTTTGCTTGGTTTCCCTAAGGAGTCATGGTCCAGATTTGCCTGAGTAGGTGGATCAGACCAACAGAACCCTCTCAAACTCTGCCTACTTTTTCCAAGATGAGACCCCCCATCCCTGCCAGCCATTGTCCATCTACTTTTTGTCAGTGGTTGCTGAATTATGCTCTGCTTTTTGCATTGGATACTGTATTGGTTTGATCTATGTCCCCCCAAGGCCTCATCTATTTTGGACAGGGCTGAGTCTGGCATTTGTGACTGGTTTGTTGTCTGGCACTGGGATTGGTGATGTGAGTGCTGCACCCACCTAGGGGTGGAGCCAACATACAGAGTAAGGGCGGGAGGAAGAGAGTCTTTTTTTTCTCCTGCCTTCTCTCTTGCTGGGTGGTGCTCCTTGCCGTTTGGCTGACACTATAAATGACTGCCCCGCCCCACCACACTGCCTTAGAGCCTACTAAATATAGACTAAAACCTCAAAAAAACTATAAAAAATAAACCCTTCCTTCCCTAATTTTGGGCATCAGGTATTCTGTCTCAGCAAGGAGTAAAAAATAACTAAGACAGATACCAAACAATTTTCTAAACCAGGCATCTATTTTCTAAACTTCTGAGGTATGATGTCTTAGTCTAGTAGTTTTTAAAATATGGACTGTGAATCAGTAGAACCAGTATCCTGGGAATTTAGTTCTCCATGGAATCCTAATGCATATTCTGTTTAAGATCTCTGTCTTTGCCTGTCTCATGGCTCTCTGTGAAGGCATCTTAGGCCACTGTACCATCTGTCTTACTCCTAGAGTATCAAGCTTCATTGCATCGCTGTCAGCCTTTTGAGATCCATTAAGAAGGCTGGGTGTGGTAGCCTGTGACTATAATCCCAGAACTCGGGAGGTTGAGGCAGGAGGATGCCTGCGATTTTGAGGGCTACAAAGCCTGGGCTATAAAGTGAGTTCAAGGCCAGCCTGAACTGCATAGTGAGACCCTGTCTCAAAAAGACAAAAAAAAAAAAATCCATTGAGAGGATTACCCTTGTTTGCACATATACATAGCCTAGGAGCATGAGCCACTTATTTTGATGCTCTGATTTACATTCTGATCTAAGCTAAGTGGGCATTTATACCACATGGCAAATAATATACAATTCTTTCAAAAACAAAAGAAGTACCACTGGAGGTAGGAAGGGGTGGGCTGAGGTCTCAAGGGATGAAAAGTCACATGCAGGGTAACTTTTCCATGCTTTTCTTCTCTTTTCTTTCCTTCTGGTTATATCATTTTTCTTATAGGAATGGATGAATAATTTGACAATATTATTAGCTACTGAAAAGAAGAGAGCATTATCTTATTTATAGATTTTGAGTGTTAATGTCCAGAGGTTAAATGTGAAAATTAAGGTGAGTCTTCACGATTGCTACTTCATTTTCTCAGGAATCACTCCATGGGAGCTACAGTACATCTTTGTTTAGCAGCTATGGTTTCCATTAAATTTAATTAAGTCTCTCAGAAGCTTTGCTTTTAGGGAGCTTCAAAATGCAGGTGGCTTCTGTTAAGCAGAATCATATTTCTGTTATAGCCGTCGTGGTTTTGGGAGGCTGGGCTGTTAGACTTGAGGTCTTTACACAGCTCTGCTTCGGTGTTAGAGTCCATTTCCTGATATAAGTCCTTTCCTCTCTTCTTCCTTCTTCCCACTATTCTTCCCTTTGTCCTCTTTTGCAGAAATGTCAATTTAAAAAAAAGCTATCCAGATATGGTGAGGTCACTAATTCATAGGTTAGTTTTCTCAGAGTGTTCTAAACCAGTTTTATTGACCACTGGAGCAGGTATGGGAGGCAGACAAGGATCCTTGGATTCAGATTTTGTACAAAACCCCAGAAGACCAGGACCCATGAAAACAAAGGTTTGGGCTGCATCAGTAGCAGACACCAACTGCCAGAGTAAAAGGAGACTTGAGTGCTTGGGTCTCCTCTTGGCCTTCTGTTTAGATGCTTTTCCTTTTGAAACAGGCACATGTTTGTGTTAATCACCTTTGTGTTACTGTGAAAAAGTACCTGACAAGCACGACTTTAAGCAGAAAAGGTTTGTTTTGGCTCATGGTTATAGGGACTTCAGTCCATGGCAAGCTGGCTCCAAGGCAGAAATGGCATGGCAGAGGAAAGCTGCTCACCTCACGGCAACCAAGAAACAAAGAACAAGAATAAGCCAGAGAAAAGAGATGCCTACACAGTTATGATCTCAGTGACCTCCTCCTCCAATGAAGCCCCTGCTCCTAATTTCCCTGTGACCTCATCAATAGATTAACCCGCTAATGAGGTTAGCATGCTCATGATCCAGTCATTTTCCCAAAGCTTCTCCTGTAAACAAATGAGACAAGTAGGGGCATTTTACATCTAAACCACTAATAATTCTTTTTTATTTCTAGATTTAGAAAGTACTTTGTGCAAATTTCCTGTTCTGTTAGTGTAAGAACATTGCAAAAAGCCTTCTTATGTAACTCAGTGTTTCCCTAATGACAAACTGAGTCATAAAAGTAATTTGCTGAAGGTCACATAGAATAGAATCAGTTTTCTGAACTTCCACCTATGTGCAGTCCTGCAAATTGAGGTGGGCTTAGGGAGTAGCAGGAGAAGGATGTGGAGTTATTAAACAGTGACAGTGTACAAAAGTAGCCCTGTAAGGCCCAGCATGTTCATATGAAAGGAATTCTTCCTCAGAGATCCCAGAGCTGTATTTTCTGTAATTGTGCTGAAGTTTTATATCAGCCCTTCTCTGACCTAACAGCAATAACATTGCAAAGGTAATGAGAGAAAGTTGTCAGGAGTTTGAGGTAGCCCAAATACTTTTTGTATTTTCGTTGTCAGCTGTACTTCCTTGAGTCTAAACAGATTATTTAGGTCAATTCAATTTCTTTGGAAGTAAGCATTTTCTTTTAAAGTTGCAAGCATATTCTTGAATCCTTGATCTCAGTCCTAATCTGGTGCACATTTAATGACAAACCTAATTGTTGTTGTGATGTGTATTCATTGGGGAAGAATGTCAAGAAGATGGTGAATTGTTTTAGTGTTATTTTTGCACAACTAAACAAGTAAAAGGTTTGGATTTTTGATAGTTTTTTGATTGTAATCAGCATTGCTATAATTAATTTTTCTCTATCAAATTTCATTTTATCCATGCAAAAGAAAAACATTTTACTTCAATTCAGGATAGAATATGGACTGAGTATTGGATAATATTAAGAAACTTTATCAAGTATGATAATGGTGTCTGATTATATAAAAATTCTTATGTTATAGAAATATACACTGAATTATAATCATTGGTGCTTTACTCTTTGCATTTGTGCATATTTAGTATACATGCTCTTTACTTTGTGCATATTTGATCATTGTCATGTTAAATACTTAGCTTCTTAATAAATGTGTGCTCTATGACAAAAACGTATGGGATCTGATCCATAAAACCATCACGTACCGGTCACGGCCTGGTGTTGAATTGGTAGTCCTTGCTGTTCACCTGTGGCTCCTTCTTAGGCAACTGTTCAATCTATAGCTCTGGATAGCCTGAATTTAATGCTATATTCTTTTCCAAAACACTTTGATTTCCAGCACACAACTGGAAAAATTAGGTAAAAGACTTTGGGACAAATGTCCCATTATGACCTCAACCATATTCTCTAGTTCTGTTGTCTTGAAGCCCCTCATTTAGGGAAATCACTGGACATTTGCATAATCTAACAAAGGCCATTGACAGAAGAACGTACCACCCTTTGTCTGGCTTGGAAAATGAACATGGAAGTCTGGGAAATGTTACTCCCCACACTCTATGTCCCAGCAACTTGTTCAAATGGATACAGGACCCTGGATTGTCTGGGTATCTCTTTCCGGGGTGAGTTGGTCAAGAGGATGGGAAAGGAGATGGTCTGCTTTCCTCATTCTGAATGAGATGGTGGGAAGGCTGGGGCATTCATACTGGGGAAGCCACAGCCAGAGTCCCTAAGGCTGTGTTTGGGGGAGGCCGTTTTTCTCTGACATATGCTTCCTACCCATTGTATCCCCTTTATTTCCAAACAATCTTTCTTAAGTGTTTCCTATAAAATTACTATCTACCTACTTGATGATGACCCAAATCCCTGCTAGGGAAGATGCTTCAGTCTATAATTAGTGATAAAATTCAACAGAGTAAACACCTAGTTAAGATGAAGGATTGGAATTGCTTTAATCTGAAGGATAATCAGTCATCAAGTTTTAAACTGTAATACTAGAGTTTTTCCCAATGAACACGAAAGCCGTGATGCAGAATGTGTGGGTATTTTCTTTTGGAAAGCAGAAATATCTGTTTCTGACTCATTCTTGTCTGTGTGGACCAACAAAAGCCTTTCTCACTACTGTGGCCCCTCATGCCTAAGGCCTTGGAAGCCTTGAGGGGAAGCCTGAAGGGGTTTTGAAGTGTGGAGGATCACTGTCATATTTGGCCTAGGGAAAGCAGTTTCATTGCTTTCTAGTATGGGATTTCTCTTTCTCAGAATTTCAGAGAAGGCAAATGTCAGACAGAAGCCAGGAAACAAGCGAAAGGAAGGATGGCCTGTGTGACCTCTCCCTACTTAGGCATTCAGATGGTCATCTCATTCTGGATGTTGTAGTTGAATTTCTCTCTCTGGTTGTTTCTTAGTGACAAGGTGAGCTCTGAACAAGTGAGCTATGATTTCTACTATTGCTTGTGCTTTTGAATCCTTACTTCTTGCCATAAATGATTTGTAGTTGTTAACATGCTTTGGCATTGCCTTAAACAGTTATGCTAGTTGTGAGAAGACAATTTAGAAAGCATTTTTTGATTTCAATATAATTTCCTGTGCCTTCTGCCTGGTTATCTTACAGGCAGTGTTAGGCACAAAGTAATCAGCACATTATTTTGTTCTATGACCAAAAGTAATAGAGCCAGTGCCAGGGACACCTGTGTGCCAGGGACTCTTAACAGAGCTAAACCTGTATTTTAAGTGCATTTGAAAATAGCCTGGCATGGGGGGAATTAAAATGTCCCAAAGGGTGCATAAGTCCCAAGTACAATACCCCCTCTCCTGGACTATATATAGACTATGACAGCCATTAGCTCGTTAAGGACATGTTTTTGCCTCTTTGCAAGATTCACAAGCTATTAAAATATTTGCAACAGTGAAAGCTAACATTGGTGCCCCCTACCCAGTGAGTTTGGAGAGGCTTAAAAAATGTGCAGGGACATGCTGACTTGTTAATTAATGCTGAACTCTTAAAAAGTCTTGTTTTTTTAGATGGATCATGGCCTGAGGAGCAGTTTTGATCTGTCTTAAGAAAATGGGTAATTTTTTCTTTATTAGGCCTTTATCTGAATCAGAAGATAAATAAAAACAATGCTGTAATATTGAAACAAGGGCAACAGTAGTCCAGTACTGAAGCATCAGAGTCTGAAAAACTCTGGAAATCTAGGCCAGAAAACAGGGCCTAAAAGAGTTCAAGAAGGCCAGAGAACTGAAAAGAGTTACATGAGTAAGTGATTATGGACTCTAGATTTGGTACAGGCTGCAAATTTATTCTTGATGTTTAGAAGATTTTTTCATCTTTGAAGTTGATATGTGTTGAGAAAAATTAGCATCTTCCAGAATGGAAGTTAGCATGCTGGAATATATGCAGTGGTTTTCAAATTGTGGTTTCTGAACTAGTAGCATCAGTTTCATCCATGCATTAGGTAGAATGCAAACTCATAGGTTAAGATTAGACTTACTAAATCAGAGATCTGTTTTAGCAAGTGCAGCATTCGGGCAATTCTTATGTGTGCATGTGTTTAAGAATCACTGGTATTCATGCTTTGGGCAGGCCACAGTGACAGGAATACAGCCATGGATTTGCAGATGGACTCGGTGAGATGGTGAAGATTACATCTGGGTTTCTAAACCTTCAGATAATGAATGACTGAAGAGGAGGTTGAATTGGGATGACTAACAGTGGCCACAACTCCAACAAAAAGTCTTTTAAGTGATCTGGTAAACATATTTCTGTTACAGGCAACTGAGTTAGACAGAAATATTATAGGCGGTCAGACAGGGCTAGGTCCTCGAAGGAGCCAGTATGGAAGCCCAGATACTTTGCAACTGTGGGGGAGAAAGGCACCTCCTGCTCTGGGCCAGATCTCAAGACAAAATGCAGAACAAATGCAGCCACATCCTAAGGGTCAACAGTCCAAGCAGTTCTCTATTACCCTGAGGAAGTCAGGAGTCAGCATCCCAACACCCTACAGGAAGAGTCACTGCTATTAAGCATCCCCACTTGCTGCGTGACTCGCTTCCCCATTTGTCCTTGATTTAATCAATTTTACCTGAGCAATTAGTCTTATTGGTTGACCATAGTTATGTCCCACCTTATGCCCACCTTGCAGGTTCCCATCCCCCCCCCACCTTGGACCCGTCTAACCTCATGGTTTTACTCTATAAAAGTCCCTAGAAGTGACAGAGTCTTTGGCAACCTGCTTAGGACCCCTTGTGTCACTCAGGCAGAAGATTTTTTTCTCTGAATAAATATATTCTGCTCTTACCCTCCATTATTCCTAAAATTCATTCTTTGATTTTAGAGAACACGAACTCACGCTGGATATATAGTAGGTTGGGAGTTTCATTCCCCTATATCATTTGGAGATCATTTTTCCTGTATCATTTCTTCTTTAGTATAAAGTATTTCTTAACCTAAGAAGGGAACTACTGGTTAAAGAGGAGAAAGGATGATTTTGGGAAGAACAATAATGGACCTGACTAATGGCTATTGAGCTGACAATATGAAGGTCTCTGTGTCTGAAAGAAATTTATTTGATATTATATGCAAATTAAAGTATGTAAAATTAAACATGGATGGATGTAAATTTATTAAGTTTCACTAGATATAATTTTGATCTGTTGAAATCATGGTTTTAACTCTGTATCTGTTTCAGAGGCAAGATTAGTCATGGAAGAGAGTCACAGAATTGTCTGCCATTTAGACTTGAATAAGTTACATTACGAGTCCATGGCTGGGAATCGAATGATGCAGTATTAAATAGAAAACCTCTCCTGCAATTGATTATACACAAAGTTGTTTTCCACATTAAGGTTGATTCATTTGGTAATTAAGACAATCCAAACAGGAGCACAGAAGTTACATTTTCCTTCATCTGTATAGCCAGCATTTTGGCTGCTATGTGGCAGAGTAAGAATGTTCTCTCCCTTTCTCCAAGTGAGCCCTGGAAGAATCTGCCACATTTGTGGGAAGGATAAGCAAGCCATTTGGCCAGGGAGTGACACCAGAATGAAAAGGATATGGAACTACAAGCAAACAAGCGAATCTGCTTCAAAACAGATTCATGGCTTTTGTAAGTAAGATTCATTGTACATATAAAGGAAAAACCATGGACAGTTATAAAATACAATTTTGGAGATGCCTTTACTTCGGTGTATCGAATGCTTAATTATCTAATTATTCTAACTGTGGTGTCTACCTGTAGAGGCAGAGGTGCTTTTAGTAAGTTTTCCTACTAATTTTTCCTAAAACCTATCCTTCCCCTGTGTAGAAGCTGCCTGTTCCTACCAAAAGGACACAAACACACACACACCAGCAGCTGAGCCACGTGAGGCTCTGAGACAGAGCAAGGGAGTGCAGTGAAGACGTGACAGAGACACTGCATGCCGTGGATATGATAGAGGGGAATGAAACTCCAACCTACTAGATGTCTGGTACGAGTTCGTGTTCTCTAAAATCAAAGAATGAATTTTAGGAACAACAGAGGTTAACAGCAGAATATAATTTTTGAGAGAAAAAAACTTCTGTCTGAGAGAGAGACAGAACTGGTCCTGAGTGGGTTGTCAAAGACTCTGTCTTTTCTAGGGACTTTTATAGAGTGAAATCACAAAGTGAGGTAGGTCTAAGGTGGGGAAAACATGGGAACTCACAAAGTGTGCATGAGGTGGGACATAACTGTGGTTAACCAATAAAATCACGTGAGTAATTGCTCAGGTAAAATTGATTAAATCAGAATCAAATGGGAAAGTGAGTCATAGTAAGCAGGCATGAATACAGAACAGTGACTCTTCCTGTAGGGGGTTGGGATGGTGACCCCTGGCCTCCTCAGGGTGATAGAATATCAATTCCTGATGTTTATCCTCAGGAAGTATGTGGGTACATTTGATTTATCTTTTTCTTAAGGTCTGGCCCACAGTGGAGGTGTTTGTCTCCCCCACAGTTACAAGGTTTCTGGCCTTCTGCACTGGCTCCTTTGAGGGCCAAGCCCTGTCTGATTCCTATAATATTTCTAACTAACTCAGGTGCCTGTAACAATCCCCCCTCTGAAGAAGTAACCCAAACTGCCATGAAGAGTAATAGGCGATGGCTGATCTGACTTCTTCAGGATGAAGGGGGTTGTAGTTGTTGATCAGTAGCCAGGGACACTCTGCAGAGGATCAGTAAAGGCCCTCAATAGACACCAGGTATTTTTATCTTGGGTAAGTGTACAGCTTTAAGCCTGGAGGAGACAAAGGCAAAGAAACAATTAAGTATGCTGGGGCCAAAAAATAGAATTATTAGGATAATTATGAGTACAGTTAACAAAGATTTCCATCAAGAGGGGCTAGTAATGGATTTTCATAGAGAGGATAAGGATAAAACCCAGGAAATGTCAGAGTCTGACATATAATTGATTTTTCATCTAATATCTTGAATAGCTATTGAGATATTAGCAGAAGGATTAGGAATGTGCACACATTTATTATTATTATTATTATTATTATTTTATTTTTTATTTTAAAGATAGTAAAATCCAGCAAAACATAACAGAACAAAGTCAATCAAAACGAAGCAGTAGAACTGGCACAGAGCTTCAAAGAAAGATACTATGAAAACAATAGCTACTATAGTATATCTTATTATTTTCAGAATAGTTGACCATTCCAACAGGTATAGTAAAATCAAACCAAAACAAAAAAACAAAAAACAAAAAAATAAAACAAACAAAAAAACCCCCAATAAAAACAGAGCATAAAATAAAGTCAAAAAAATTCATCAGAATAAAGCAAAACAATGAGAACAATATTGGACCTCAAAGACGAGACAGAAGAGAATCCTCCCTTTTTGCTACTTTGTGTACTGTCATCTTTCAAAGAGATGCTCAGGCTGCCAGCCCCAGGCCTGCAAAATGAACAAAACAATACTAGCATTTAGTTTTTATGTATCTTAGTTGCTATCAATTTAGCCAGACCTCTGAACAAGCAGGTTGCTTTATGGGGGGAGAGGGGAGGGCGGAGAGCTTTGTCCTTGATTCTTAGCCCACGCACCAGTAGGCGTGTGTGTGTGTGTGGGACGGGGTGCATGTTTCTCTTCCTGGGGTCCACGCCGGTCATGCAGGCCCCTGGTAGGCAGTCTTAGTTGTCTTCTGGTTGGAGGCGCTCGGGCCTGGCCACAACATTTAGATTTTACAATTGCACAAGTATCTCCTGTGCTGTTAGAATGCCTCATGCTGTCTGATTTTGGATGACGACCTGTCTCATTAAACTTACTTTTTTCATTTAGGAGAGAGAGACCAGCTGCGGGGACAAATGGGGAAGCCACTAAGCTGACATGCTTAGAAGCAGTGACTCTTCCTGTGGGGGGATTGGAATGGTGACTCCTGACTTCCTCAGGGTGATGGAGAACTATTTAGAATACCAGTCCTTAGGATATGGGTGCATTTGTTTGATCTTTTGTCTTGAGGCCTGGCCCACAGCAGGAGGTGTCTGTCTCCCCTAAAGTTGCAAGGTATTTGGGCTTCTGCACTGGCTCCTTGGAGGACCTAGCCCCATCTCACTGTCTATAATATTTTTAACTAACTCAGCTGCCTGTAATATTCCCTCCTCTGAAGAAGTAACCTGAATGGCCATGAGCAGGTAATGGGTGATGATCGATCTGGCTTCTTCAGGCTGAAGTGGGTCATAGTTGTTGAACAGAAGTCAGAGATACTTCTAAAGAGATTCTACCTAGAGGCCCTCAATAGACACGAGTCATTTTCATCTTGGGTAGGTGTACAGCTTTAAATCTGGAGAAGACAGAGGCAAAGAAACAAGTATGCATGGGCCAAATAATAGAATTATTAGGATAATTATGAGTACAGTTAACAGAGATTTTTTTACCAAGAGGAGCTGTAATTAATTGCTGTAAGGATAAAGTCCAGGAAATTTTAGAATCTGACATATCTTTGATTTGTCATCTAATATCTTGAACAGCTATTGAGATATTTGCAGAAGGATCAGGAAAGTATATAAATTTAGTTTTTACAATTGCATAAGTCCCTCCTGTGCTGTTGTTAGAATGTCTACTGTTATCCAATTTTGGAGGATGACCTGTCTCATTAATTTAATTTTTTTTATTTAGGAGAGAGACCAGCTGCAGCATCAGTTAAGGCTCATTGAGTATAGTTAAGGCCTTGATATATATCACATAACTCTCTGGACAAGATCTGGTGGATTCCAGTAAAAAGAATCTAAAAGGAATCTAGCATATTATTGGTTTTATTTCTATGATGCCTTGGGGTTTGGCACCTTCTAGACAAGAACAACTTTTAATCAAAGTATATATGCAAGGCATGTATAATCAAAGCATAAGCATTGGAGCTGACAGGTACGTTTAGAAACTGTTTGTAAGGGATAACAGTTGTAATCCATTGGCTCTTAGGTCCCTCTATTGATGGAGTCTGACATTTTGTCATAAATCCTTCTAAATTTTTGATAACATGAGAACCAGATTAATACATTATTTTGACCAATAAAAAACTCTTAAATTTTTATATATGAGCAGCAATATGTACAGTATTTATAAAAACCAGTCTCAGCATGATTTTGATTAGTTGGCAACCCGGCATTTAGACAGGATAAAGTCTCTCCAGGGTTGGAGTTGGGCTTTTAGGCATAACTAAAAGGAATGAGTGAAAAGAAAGTTATCCCAGTTACAGTTTAAGTAACCTATATTTTGGTGACTGTATTGAGGTATAATGACTAGAAGGAAGACCAGAGTTGAGAAGGACAAGGAGACAGGTGCCAATGTCTAACAATGGGCTGGTTTTTACCTCGTGTCATGATTACTCCAGGTTCTTCCACGGAGATGACAGGTAGAGATGGCAGTCTGGCCAGAAGGAGGAGATGAGTGCCCCAAGGCCTTTTAGTCCTGCTGGACCACCTGGGGAGATAAATCTGAGTTCTGGGGCTCTGCTTCCAAGTGAAGTCTCCCTTCCAGTGGCAGTCTTTATAGTCAGGGCATGGCTTGTTGGGGAGCCTCTTAAAGCAGCCCCTCTTAAGGTGGTCTAGGTTTTTCACAGTAGTTGCAGCTGGGTCTAGTCCTTGAGTTCTTCTTGAAGCCCCAACAATCAGGCTTAAGTTCTATTTCTTTTAAGGCTACAAAAAGAGCAGCTACTTTTTGGTCTCTCTCTCTTTTTTTCTCTTTGGCTTTCTCCTAGTGTCAATCAAAGAATACTAAAGAGGCAGTTTTTACTAAAGTATCAAGTGAACTATCTGGAGCAAAGGCTACCTTTTGTGACTTTTCCTAATGACATAGGGGAATGAAATTCTCAACCTACTGTATGTCCAGTATGAGTTCATGTTCTCTAAAATCGAAGAATGAATTTTAGGAACAATGGCGGTTAAGAGCAGAATATATTCATCAAGAGAAAGAAAGCTTCTGTCTGAGAAAGACAGAAGGGGGCCCGAGCAGGTTGCCAAAGACTGTCTTTTCTAATGACTTTTATAGAGTAAAACCATGATGGGGAAAACTGGGAACTTGCAAGGCAGATGGGCATGAGGTGGGACAGAACTGTGGTCAATCAATAAGATTAATTGTTTAGGCAAAATTGACCAAACTGGGGACAAATGAAGAAGTGAGTCACGTAGTAAGCAAGCATTCTTATGAATCAGTGACTCTTTCTGGAAGGGGTTGGAATGGTAATTCCTGGTTTCTCAAGGTGACCTATACCTAATCCCTAATGTTTATTCTTAGGGTGTGGTTGCCATTTGTTTTGCCTTCTGTCTTGAGATCTGGCTCATAGCAAGGGATGTGTGTCTCTTCCAAGGTCATAAGACATCTGGTCCTCTGTCTGCCTGCCTATAATATTTCTAACTAACTCAGTTGCCTGTAACTAATGTCTGGGGTTGACTGAGTAATAAACCTGTCTTTAAGCAAAACTTGTCCCTCTATTGACTCAGGATCTAGGGAAGTATGTTTTATCAGTGCCTTTAGTAAATAAGCTAAGAAGTTAGAGGGGTTTTCATCTTTCTTCTGAAAAATAGCTGACAATCTAAAATAACTAGAGGACTTGGTTTTTGCTCTTCTTAGACCTTCAGGAATACACACTTGAAAATGTCTCCTGTTCCAATCTCCTGTCTTGCTGTCAGATCAGTTGGGATCTTGGGTGGGCACAGCTTGTGCTCCAGTGGGAATGGGTGGTTCCCCTGGCTCTAGATCTTTTGGCTGTCTAAAATTAAATCAGTGTTTGATTTAAGATTACATCTTCCCAGCCTAGCTTTTATGTCTGAGTAAATCCTCTAAAGACATCTACATTCTTATCAGGGTCATTTGAAAATTTTCTTAGTTCTGGCTTAATTTGTTTTAAGTCACTGAGAGAAAGAGACCTATGAATGGGGATAGCTTCATAATTATACCTTGAGCATAAATAAGAATTATTTTTAAATGTAAAAAAAGTTTGAACATAAAATAATTCTGACCATTTTTCCTCTTGCTTTAGTTGTAAAAGAACACCATAATTAATACTTCCCTTTCCATTCCATTTTGGCTCTAGGGGGTAGGGAGGCCACACACACATGCAGGGAAATATCAAAGAGCTCTTTTTCAATCTGTAAGGGTCAAACACCTTCCAGTGCTTAGGAATGCATTCCAAAGGGTAAGGGGCTTTGGCATTGAGCTGCCCATATCAGTAACACAAAAAAGAACTCATAAGGGTATGAGACTTTGACACTGAGTCAGCTATCTATGCAAAGAGAAATAATTGGGAATTCCTTTCTTATTTCTATTTGATAATGTCCTCAAGGTGTCCCTCAGGTTGATTCCACTGCAGGACAGGCAGATGCCCTCTGGGGAGATTAGAAGACAAAATTCTGCCAGGCTATCCACCCTCAAACTGGTGCACTATCTTATCATCCCAGGTGGCTCATGAACTTTGTTTCCATTAGCCTAATTGTGACAGGAATGCTTAAAAAAGGAAGCATAACTTTATAATAAACTATTGTTTTTTATTTATTGTAAAAAAGTGAGTGAAAGCACTTCTCTGGTTGTTCTGTGAGGGAGAGTCCCTCTGGAGATAGATAAAGACAACAAATAAACTTGAGGAACTCTGCCCTGGGCCCTGGGGCAAAGTCCCTAAGGCATTTGTGTCCTCTACCTAATTACCTAGGCAACAACTCCTAGCAGTGGAACATGGCTGTGCTTTATTTGAAGCACACGGGTTAAACATATTTATCATCAACCAACTGCAATTTACATGTTAGTGAAGGCACATCAGTCTTTTATGCACACAGAAAAGGGTAACTAAAATCTCTTTTTTTTCTTAGTTAACATATGTAAGGTACAAATGCAAATCATTCCCTATCAGTTTCTTTGAAATGTAAACAGTTGTTGCAGGCTGCCTCAGCCTAATTTCTGAGAGAAGAGGTAGTCTAATTGCCTGAAAAGTTTGGGGAACATCTTTAGTTTACTAGCAGAGAGATATAAGCAGATAGGTAAATGGAGATTTTCTGCGGTCATGAGCCAATTTCCACTGAGGAATCTTTTGATATCCACCAGAGAGTTGCTCTGACCATAAACCCTCAGTTGTTCTCAGTTTGTACTGGCCCAGATAACCAGAGGTCAGTTTCCAGAAAGGAATCTAGCTGTTGGAAAGTCTCTCTTTAGTCTAAATGTGTTTTGGCCCTGTTATAAGTGTGCTGCTTTGGGAAATAGTTCCTTTTGGTTTCACCCAGAAGTCAGTTCTTTCCATGGTGTCTCAGGTTCAGTCACCCAAGAGAGACCTGCCCAGAACACTTAAGTCAGTACATGACTTTTATGTGTGTTCTGGATGGGCAAAATTTTGATGTCTCATCTGACCCAGAGATGGGGTACATGTCCCTTATCTAAGATGACTTCCCTGTCTGCAATGTTAGCAAATGCTCATTTTCTATGGATTTAACTTAGTAGGAGGAAAAGGTTGGAAGAGTCTAGAGTTCTTTCTAATTTTACATGCCTCTAAAAAGGAAAGTACAAAGTGGGGGAAAGGATTAGAAGCAAAGCCAAAGAAATGAAACTAAAGCAGAACAGGCTTGACATTTCCTCTAGACTATAGAGGAGGATCAGAGCCAGTCTGTTGTGATGAAACCTGTCCTCCAAGACTTGTAGGGGGTTGGGATGGTGACTTCTGGCTTCCTCAGGGTGATAGAGACCTATTTAGAATATTAATTCTTGATGCTTGTCCTTAGGAAGTATGTGAGTGCATTTGATTTATCTTTTGTCTTGAGGCCTGGCCCACAGTGGAGGTGTCTGTCTTCCCCACAGTTGCAAGGTATCTGGCCTTCTGCACTGGCTCCTTTGTGGGCCCAGCCCTGTCTGACTGCCTATAATATTTCTAACTAACTCAGTTGCCTGTAACAGAGATACACAGGGTGTTGTACAGAAGGTAACTAAGCACACATCTCTGTTGTCTTGTCCCTGAACCAAGATAGCCTTTCCTCAGGAAAGAGTATGAGCAGGAGGCCCTGGCATTCACATCTAGGCATTTACTACTGGAGAAGGCTGTGGTCCTCATAGGCTTAGCTCAGTCTGTGCTGTGGCCTCCCCAGCACGGGCTCTCACTGCACCACCACCTTGTGAGCTTATTGGCCCAGCACGTTGTGAAGTGGCTCATTTAGTCATCCTCACATTCCAGCCAAGTGGCCCTGCCCACACAGCCCCTGCAAGCATGGGGCTGGTCCACACTGAGAGACTTGGGCTGAAGAACACCCCTCAAAATGAAACATTTGGGTGGTCCCAAACACCCTCCAGGCAGGAGGCCCTGTCCACTCACTCTTGGCCCTGGAAATAGCCTAGTAGCCCTAGCTGCAGTTCTGCTGTTCCAGAAAAGCTCAGTGACCCTGCTCACACCTCTCACCCCTGGGGAGTAGCCAGGCAGTGCACCCTGAATAGTTCAACTCACAGGAGCTCAGGGAGGCATGTGGACAGCCATGCACGCTGACAACTTGTGACCACTTGTGAAACCCCTAATCAGACTTTCCTGGGTGGTTTGACCTGCCAAGATCCCTGAGAAAGAGCCAGGCAGCCCTACCCATCTTCCTGTGGCCCCAAGAAGCAGTTAAATAGTCTATTCCCAGAAGATCAGGCTCTGAGAAACATATGCTTGGCCCTTTAAGACAATACTTCAAGACTAATATCTCCATTTTACAGGTGAAATGCACAGGTATCAAAAATATCTTCAAGATCATGGGCAAAGACAGGTGTTTACTGCTGAAATCTGTAACAAAGGTACTTCATTAGTGCTGGGACACTAAACTAAATTTCTTAAAACTAAAACCTAGTTTTAAGAAATTGGGACATTTAAAATCTTCCATGGAATGCATATAAGATTACCTCCTTGAGCAATTGGGCCTCTAGAGGCTCTGTGATGTCACCTGTGCAGCCTTCCAACACTGACAGGTGTCCAGTCTAGTTTCCCATGTGGCCCTCCACCACTGACAGGCTCTGACCACTACTGAACATTATATTCCATATGTACTTCGTGCACCCTGGTGACCTGCACAAACTCATGCTCAACCTCCAGGCAAGTGTACTGTGTTCAGAGATGCCAGCAACTCCACTGGAGCTGGCAGTACAGTCCCACACCCCCTGCAGCCTTGGCCACTAAAGCACTCAGAAATTGCCAACACTGCTCACAGGTGATAAAACTGAACAGACACTACACTGCAGTTGCCACTGAAAGCAAAGCCAATACACAATATCCAAATGATGCCTTAGGGCACGTGCCAGTAAAGCCTTTTACTGTGAAAGCCACCCTATAAAGTGGTAGAGGAAACTGACCAAACGGATAATCAACTACCCAGGGAGAGCCCAAGCAACATGAAAAAAAAAAAAAGTCAAAATGATGACTCCAAGGAAACACAGGAACTTTCTAGCAAAATACATCAAAGAAAAAGAAATTGCCAAATGGCCTGAAAAACAATTTAGAAGGATGATTTTAAGGAAACTTAAGATGCAAGAGAATATAGACAGGAAAGTTCAGTGAAGTGAGCAAGATAATTCACGGTATGAATGACAAATTCAGAAGGGAGATCATAAAAAGGAATCAGAAAACTTAAGAGTAAAAATCTTCAATAAATGAAATAAAAATACAGTGGAGAACCTGAAGAGAATTAGTGGGCAGAAGAAAGAATGAACTTCAAGGCAGGTGTTTTGAAATAATTCAGTCAAATTAAAAAATGAAAAGAACTAAGGAAGACTTCAAGATTTATGAGACATCATTAGACAAAGAAACAATCATATTATGAAGGCCAGGAAGATGAGCGAAGGAAAAAGGAATAGAAAAACCTATTCATCAAGACGTTTGCTAAAAAAAATTTTTAAGTCTTGGAAAAGAGGCAAATGTCCTAGGTCAGGAAGTTCAAAAGACCCCTAATAGATTCAACAAAAAAATTATCTCTGAAAAATTATCACTGTTAAAGTAGCAGTAGACTTAGCAGCAGAAATCTTACAAGTCAGGAGATAGTGGGATGATTCATTCGAAGTCCTGAAGTTTAAAAAACTTACCAAAAATACTAAACCTAATAAAGCTGGAGTCAGATGCACTGCCATCGTGCCATGAGGTTTCCTGAACCTAATAAAGCTATTCCTCAGAAATGAAAGAAATAAAGACTTTTAGGACAAACAAAAACAGGGTATTTGTCACCACCAGTTCCTGTAAGAGACCAGAGTCCTGTACTAGAAGCAAAAAAGATACCTATATCATGAAGACATGAAACAGTACAAAATTGAGAGCCAACTAGATGCACAAAAGAGAAAGAGAACAAAATCAAACAATATGAATACAGAAAATGGTTAAACTGCTGAGCATGGTGGCACACCCCTGTAATTCCAGCACTCAAGAGGCTGAGGCAAGAGGATCATTGTGAGTTTGGAGACCAGCCTGGGTTACAAAGTGAGCTCAAGCCCAGCATGAACTGCATAATGACACCCTGTCCTGAAAAGACAAAAAACAAAACAAACAAACAAACAAAACAAATGGTTGAACTACAAAGATGAACAAGAGAGAAAGAAACAATGGATAGACAAAACAACCTGGAAAAAAGTATTCAGATGATAGGTATGTTTCTATGTATCAACTATAACCCAGAACATAAGAGGATTAAGTTCCTCAATTAAAAGATTAATGGCTGTGTGGACACAGAGATACTGCTAATATCAGGTTTACTGCTAATATAACAGGATAGAAAGATCCTTCATCCAACTTTATGAATGAGATAAGTTGGGGCAAAGGAGGAACTCTATTCCAAGGAGACAAGGAGAGGAACAACTCTAGAGTCTGAAAAAGAACCAGAGAGAAATTTTGAAAATTAAAAGGTCAACAAGTCAGATAAAAACTCAGTTGAATGCCTCACCAATAGACTAAAATAAGAGGAAGAAAGAATATCAGGGTTTAATTACAAGGTGGATGAATTAGCACATTCATATAATGAAAAAAATATGCACACATCACACAAGAGCTATGGGACAAAATTAAGAAATCATACCTATGAATAATCAGTTTAGATGATGAAGTTCAGGTCCAGACTAAAAGCACTGAAAACATTCCATGAAATTTCCAGAAAAATTCCCAAATCTTGGGAAAGACATGGCTATCTAAGCATAGGAGGCATTTGGAACCTCTCTGGATTTCTGTGACTTCTGTAGTAATAACCCCCTTTCATCTCTAATTTTATTTGAGTCTTCTCTTTGTTTTGTTTAGCTTGCCTAAGGATTTGTCAATTTGGTTTATCCTTTTAAAGATCCAACTCTGTTTCATTGATCTCAAAAGCATTAGGAAGAAAAAACAAAAGTTGACAAATGGGATTACCCCAAACTAAAAAGCTACTGTACAAAAAAGGAAACAATAGAATGAGGAGATAACCTATAGCATAGGAGAAAATATTTGCAAACTATTCATGTGACAAGGGGTATCTGAGACCAACATGACTCTCTAACTTCCCGGGGTGAGGACCATGAAGGACGGTGAGAAGGCAAAGAAACAAAGACAAGACACAGAGAGCTGGGATGAGGTGGAGCCCTCTCTCTGGATGGGAGGCAAGGAACTGCTCAAACCATAGTGCATTTATTTATATGTTTGGCAAGCTGGTGTCTCATGACACCCCATTTGTCCAGTAACCGATTTCTTGGATTGTCTTGGGACTTGGTGTTCTCTGGACTGAAGCAGCTTGTTCATGTAGCTTGCCTCAGGCACTTTTTGTTCTCTAAAGACACTTGCCTCACCCCCACATGTGTGATCAACTTCCATCTTTAGCTACTCCCTACATCTCCCTGTTTTCTGTTTTGTAGTTGCAAGCCATGAGTGGTCAAATGAAATTGGAGGACTTTTGCGGATGATTTTCTTTTCTGTCGTTATACATTTCTTTTGGATGTTCAAGACTAAGTTAAAGTGAGACCTTATTATTATTATTTTTTGGTTATTTATCAAGGTTAGTTATGTTTCCTCAAGATTTACCTGGCACCATGTATTGCACCTCTTAGTTTTTACATCAGTGTCAGCCATCTGGGTGAGTCACAGCCATTGTTTGGCCAAGTTGCTTTCTGTGAAAGCTTGGGAGATTTTTTTTCTCTCCTGGTGACTCTCCTTAGGCACACTAAATATCATTGTTCACTTTCCTCTGTGGTCTCACAGTTTCCTTGGTCAGAAAGCCACGGACTCACAGTATAGGATGTCATTGACCTCAGAAGGCTGGGGCCAAAATATTGCTTGTCCTCTTACCCTATCTGTCTCTCCAGTTTTTGGTCTCCCAACCTGAACTGTTAAACATCCAAAAGAGACAGTCAATGACATTGCATTGTAATGAAGGCAGTCAGTTTAATACTACTATCTTATCTAAATATCAAGCACCTTAGAACATAAAATAGAACCATTATTTTTTAAAATAACCATGGGTGTTCTAGTATTTAAATCCCTATAGAATGTTAACAGTTACATGTTTCACACAGAAAATTAGACATTAAAACTGTACATAATATTGTAGCATGACAATCATGATGACATTTTTGTAACACATGTGAATTTCCATTTTGACATAAAATACCCCTTTTTGTCAGTCATCCCTAATACATAAGAAACTTTTACTTAATGTGTTGTCCTTTAATGGGATGTACATCACGTAAGTTTTTGTTAAAGACAGAGATCTGAAACTGAAAGAAAAGTCTACCACCATAAACAATCCTTGTTTCACATTTTAGAAGACCTGTACATTTGGAGGAATGAATACATTTGATATATCACAACGGTAAAAACAATAAATTGTTACAGCCATATGAAAATCTTTGTACCAGAGTATCTTTAAATCAAAGACCTTATTGTCTGGAAAACTTTTTCCTTTTGATGATGACCAACATAAACATATCTGATAATATATTTTAATTATATTTTTGGGGATGTCTCCCATAAGGTTATGGAGATCAATGGGGCTTCCTATTAATGAAAAAAAAAAAAAAAGCAGAGAGACTGGGATAACTTCCCAGGCAGCTACTCCATTATTCACCAAAGGGAGTTTTGACCAGTAAGTCTCTAAGCCTGAAAGCTCTCCATAGTTACCTTAGTAAATTTCTGATGACCTCTAAGAAAACCCATTTTGATATTTTTTTGACCAGCTGGCCACCCAGGTGGAAGAATACTTTTAAAATCTATAACTCAAAATATATTATGAAGAAATGATCCAAGAATGAAAAAGAAAAAAGAAAAAGAGGAAAATTTGTTGAGCTCAAATAAAAAACACCTGTTAATTTATTGGACAAATAAATAAATAAGGACACAGTTTAACAGTTTGGACAGACAAATAGATGCACATGTGGACTGACAAACGATTTGCCTGCAACATCAAAGTAGACTCATATATTTTTGGCCAAATTAAATTATAATAACCTTTTACAATTTTAGAAATTTATAATTATAAATAGATTAGTTAGAATTATTTGTAGATAAATTAGCAGAGATCTCATAAGAACTTGGAAGGAATAAAATCTTTTATCCATGATTAATATGTAATTTTTGTATTTTATTTTGTGTAAAGAATACTGGTAACTTTTGTGTCCCCTTCTTTCATATAACTCTTGGCTCAGTTATCTCTATATACTCTATCACCTACTCAGACCTTCGATTTCCATTTTTAGTTGACATCTCCTGGGCATCCTAAGTCAATTTATTTAATTGATTCCAGGTCAGGTTCAGCCCCATCCTTGTCTATTGGCTGTGGTGTGGTCTCTGAGGCATCATAGTCATAGAATTGAGCATCAGGTGGAATCAACTCCTTATCTAGGTCTGGGTCCATGACGCAGCTGGACAGCATGCCCTGTTACCCAGATAGACCATTCAGTGTTCTCTGGAAAAACACAAGCATAGCCTTGACCCCAGAATAACACTGAGTTTCATCTTTTCCATTGTCCATTATGAAGATCTTTCCAAAAGACCCTTCCTAGCTTAGCTTTTTTTCTTTTATCTGATTGAATTGTCTTTCTGCTGCTGTACTTTCATCCTTGGTAGGATTTTAGCAATTAATAATATATACTGCCAAGTGAAGTCTATTATGAGGTATAAATTTTGTAAGAATCCCCCCTTTTGTTTTTGTAATTGAATTTTGAGTGTATGGTGAGCATGTTTAACAATTTTTAGACTTTGAGGATTATAAGGAATTCCTGTGATGAGGGAAATATGAAAAGTTTTATGAAACATTTTGAAGGCAGCTCTCCTCTAGCCTGGGCCATTAGCAGTCATAAGTGTAGAAAAAAATCCCCCTGTATCTTGTTATAAGATGCCTGGGGTTTCTGCTCATGACTTTTGCCTCTGGCTGTGGCTTCCACCTTGCTTTCTCAGGTCTGTGGGTGAGCTCCCCTGCTGCAGTGACTCCTTAGCCTGAGGGGAGGGCTGTTTCCCTTCATCTTCACTCTTCGGCACTAACACTTCAGGAGTGGTGACTGAGAGGGGGACAGTGCCTATCTCAGTGCAGGGGATGTGTTCCATCACTGATGCCACCTGCCACCACCAGGCTAGGATGTGGCAGTTGCTGCTTCTGCAGTTACAGCTGCTATTTTTAAAAACAGAAATTTATAAAAGATTTGTAGTGGCACAAAAAACCATACAACAGTTGCATATATGGCTAATAAAATATGTGAAATGCTAGTGTTTTGAAAGCTGAAAAGTTGATATAAGAAAACAAAAAAAAGACATAAATAAATATAGAGTTATATTGATTGTGAATTTGAAGGAAGTAACCCTAAAGTAAGCAACAACTGCGAAAAACAACAGAGTTTAAGAATTCACACTACCAGATAGCAAGACTTACTACAAGGCCATAATGAGACAGTGATATGGTGGAGCTAGCTTATGAAATTGAAATGTAAAATTTTTAGAAGTTTTATAGGTTTGTTGGTGTCATACTGATTGTTTGAAATTGTCTATTGTGAGAGTAAGTTTTAAACACAAATCAGCAAACCACAAATCAGGGCCACATTATCCCCCCCACCCTACAACAACCACTAGAAACTGCCACACCAGACAGGGCCATGCCATCTCAGGGAAGCTGTCCAAGCTGTAGTACTCCTACTGTTCTCAGGGCTGTGGTGGTCCCCTCTGGATGTTTCCTGGAATAGGTTGGCCTTCTGCATAGTTTTAAATCTACACTGATTGGTCCAATGACATCCTCATCTACACGTTGGACAGATAGAAGTTTTTGTTGAAGGGACAGATAACGGCTGTGTTGCCTTTACAAGTGCAGAAGGGCAATCTCAGGCAAAATGTTCCTCACATCCAAAACTGAAAAAGTAACCTTGTTCTTTCCCTTTACTCTAGGCTGTGAATGAATAACCTGAGTGATAGTTGTTTCCAAGGTAGCCACTTGTACATACGAGGGGCCAATGTCTGCACAAACCTGAATCATCTCAGACAGCATAGTCTATTTTCTGTGCACCTGTAAAACCTCTTTACATCACTTGTTTGCATTTTCAGAGGTCAATTGTTGAACAATTAAATTAAAGGATGACTCTGTTTTATAAAGGGTGGAAATCTCAACCTGTGATGTAGCAAAATTTCCCAGAATTGAGAAGGTGGGTATTGCTGCTTGTGGCTCAATTAAGGCTCTTGGGGTGGTTATTATTTTGCCATCCTTTTCTTGCTTGGGACTTGATTTTAAAATGGTGCTCTGAGCCAAACCCTTTGTGGTCATCCCAACAAACTTATGACCACTAAAGCACTCCCTAATGCAAACCCACAGAAGTAAAGGAAATACAGGAATCAAGGATACAACAAGCATTCCTATACACATCTGTAGTTCTTGAGAACCTGTTTATTTCATGTTTTACACCTGATATGGACTCAGTATTGATGATATTAATGGACTCAGTATTGAGGATATCAACATACTTTTGGGCTCACTACTGAGGATATTAATAACCTCCCTCCCTTCTGTATGCACACTTTGAGGTGTGCTTCTCACCTGCTAATTGACAAATTTCCTCATGCCTCTGGTCCCTCTTCAGGCATCATTATGTCACAACCCACCCAACTCTCAAACTTCCTAGGGTGAGGACTGTGAAGGGCAATAAGAAGGTAAAGAAATAAAGACAAGAAACAGAGAGTTGGGATCAGGTGGAGCCCTCTCTCTGGATGAGTGGAAAAGAACTGCTCAACCACTATAGCACATTTATTTATACATTTGGCAAGTTGGTGTCTCATGACACACCCTTTGCCTAGCAACTCATTGCTTGGATTGTCTCAGGGTTCAGTGTTCTCTGGATTGAAGCAGCTTGTTCTCATGGTTTGCCTCAGGCACTCTTTGTTCTTGGAAGGTGCTTGCCTCACCCACACACATTTGATCAATTTCCAGCTTTAGCCACTCCTTACATGGTCCCTTGCTATTTTTAAGAAATCTTTCTTTTGATAATCACTAGCCACAAGCCTTTCTATATCTGAGATCCTGTTCTCACATGGGCTTAATCTGCTGCAGACACTTTTAAGGGAATTTTTGTTCACCTGGCTGTTTGCTTGAATCCACCTTATGGATTCCACTTCTTTCCCATGCTACACATTTCACAGCTTCCATAATTTTCTTAAGCTTCTCTATTTTTTTTTGTCTGTATCTGTTCAATAGTCACTAAGCATGGTTTTTATTATGGACACCATCTCTGTAGTTATCTGAGAAATTACTCGTGCTCTGATTTTTTTCTAGAGCCTCATTCAATTTCTTAGTTATTACCACTTCAGAGAGGCCAGGTGGGTGGCTTTCAGATTGTCCCACCTCATTGCCCCATGGGCTTGCCTTTGGTAAACTGGATGTCTGGGGTTGCATCTTGTTTAAGAATCTTCTCATTTTCTTTTCATTTCTTTTGTTAAATTTTAATTTTTGGAGTAATGCTGTAAATTGCCTATGGTGGGTTGCTTTTTAGGTAGTCTTTAGAACCCTTGGGAAATGACTACTTCTCTGAGGTATTTTCCAGCTGTATTTGGTTTTTAGGTTTTGAGTCTGTTGAAAGATCCTACTTCTTCAGTTTTCTGGGGATGAGAAGTTGTTACCTGTTTGGCCCAGGCCTATTTAGCTCAGCCCCTGGTTATTTGGCACTGTGCCACAGTATTTTTTGAGACTCTTAGTCAATCTCAGTCTTTGAATATCAGGAAGAGCAGCTGTTTAGAGCAATTATATCACTTTTGGCTGTAGTGGTGCCATCAGCAATGACAATAGCATCAAATAAAGCCTAGAAAATGACAAACTGAGGTAACAATTAATTTGACACCTTTAACAATAAGAACTAGATTTGTAGTTATGTAAAAAAAAATCTTAAGCAAACCAGAAAATTATATGTGGTGTATAAGTCCTTAATATGTCAATGTTGCCCTCAGGGTTTAAATTTTAAATTGGGTTATGGAGAAAATAGAGAAATGGAAGAAGAGAAAGAGATTAGAAGTAAGGCTGAAGGACAAAGGGGGATCAGGTTAACTTTGGGAAACTGGTGCAGAAGACTGGAGTGAAAGAGACAAGGAAGAGATAAAAGAAGAACAGAGCAGAACCAAAACCGTGAAGAAGTTAGAAACCATATTCACTCTCATAAATACAATATCAAACAGTGAAGGACTAAAAAAAAAAAAAACCACCATCACCACCACAAAAAAACAGAGAAAAAAAAGAGAGAGATAGAGAGAGAGAGAGAGAGAGAGAGAGAGAGAGAGAGAAGAAAAAAGTTCACTTCCAGATTTGTCTCTGCTGTCACTGGTAGACAATGTGTAGAGAGAGAGTCCTGATCCATGTTGATTTATCGCAGTGTGACAGAAATTTTGAAAATTTAAAACCAACTAGCAGCCTGATATCATATTGAGACAAAATGTACTCATCCTGCCCATCATGTAGCTAGATTGCTAATCCCTGTCAGCCTTGACTGGCTGCACCCAGTTGTTTTTCATAGATGTTTGACTCAGGACAGTCTGACCACATCCAGCTATACTATCTGTGCTTTCCCTCCTAAAACTATATTCTGTTTTTCTAACATATTTCAAGGACTTTCTACTGAGCAACAGCCAATTACTAACTTAACCCAATAAAAACCCACCACGCTTTTAAACTTCTATACTTTCTCCTTGCAAAACCTATATAACTGAAACCCAAAATTGACTCAGGATTTAGAATTGGTTCCCACCAGCCCACGGTCAGGATAAAAAGTTGCTTTTCAACTCTTTGATGAAAAGTATCTTCCTTTTAGTTTGATAGTGGTTCTACAACATCATCAAGCAACCAGTAGCTTTTTGGCAAGGTAGTGGATAATCTCAGCAAGTGTGCACTTTCTGGCAAAGACCAGACTCATGTAGCCTGCAGCCATCTATGCACCAGCTGAGAGCCACTAGATGGAGCTTGTAGCCACTCTGAATTCTGAGCTCAGGTGGCCCCCTCCAAGATGGCTCCCAGTCAGTTGTTCTCTCATGAAGGAGGACTGAGCCCTCAGCACTGACCACCAGCTAGTGCAGCCCTTCATGTCTATTACTCCCCTCCACTGCCACATCTCTCTGTGGAGGCTTCTGGGCTCACCAGCTGTCACTGTGTGTCTGCAGGTTTAAACTATTCCTCTCATGCAGTGAGTCCTGTCTTGGGGAGAAGGTATCACTGGCTACCTCTTTCTTCTTTGTTGAAATTTCTCTCTTCATTTTCTCGATGGGCTTCAATTCATACTTCTGATTCTTCCTGGGTCCAGGGGACCCACTTCCCTCCTTTTTGTCTTCCTCATGCTATATTCCAGCAACTGAATGGTAACTCTCAGACAGTCTCTTTTTCTGTTGCTTACTGCTCCACCCATCTTGGTGCTCTGGAAAACTACATGAATTATGCAAAATTACATGAAATAAAATCATATGAAACAATTATACAAACAAAAATGGCAACTGAAGAGACAAATAGACAAACAGTAGCAGCTGCAGACTTCAATATCCTCCTTTAAGTAATGAATACAACAATCAGGAGGAGATCAACAAAGAAATAAAAGATTCATTAACACTATAAACAAAATCAGACACCAAATAGAACTTAGTAACAGCTACAGATCACTTTCCAAACAAGAAAAGAATACAATCTTTGTAGGAACATGTGAAACAATCTGCAAGATATACCACATGTTACTTTACAAAAGAATTCTCAGTAAATTTGAGTTGAAATCATACAAAGTATGTTCTTTAAATGCAATAAAATTAAATTAGAAATCAATAGTAAAGAATTTTGGAAACTGAAGTATAGTAAGTCCCTGATTTATGAATTACTTCCTTGAATGTTTGTCAGATTTGTTTGTAAGTCTGACATATTCTCATACATATTTTACACAAATATACAACATAAAGCTTGAAAAACTTAGGCACACACCCAAATGCAGCAAATAATGTACTACTGTATGCTATTGCAGTGTGCAGAAAGCACACAGCAGCACAATCATGACAATGTCTGGCAGACATGTGAGCTATTTCCACACTTGGTTCACATCTATGAATGTTCATAATGCAAGGTCTGTTCCTGTCTGTGAAAGTTTGCAACTTGAATGTTCCTAAGTTGGGAACTTTATGTAGAATTAAACAATGTACACCCAAATAACCAAGGAATTCAGAAAATATATTAAGATGAATGAAAACTAATCCTTACAGAATGAAAAAGTTAATGAAGAGTTGTGTGTCATTAAATAAGATAATCTAGATGGAACAGAAAAATTCATAGAAAGATATAAACTGCTTGAACTAAGTCAAGGATAAAAATTCTGAAAAGATCTATAACAAGAGATTGAATTAGAAATGCAAAACTTTCCATAGTGGAAAGCCCAGGACCAGATGTCTTCATTGGAAAAAATAACTGGCACCAACCTTTAAATTCTTCAAAAAGATAGAAACAGAAGGACTCTTTTACTCAGTTCAATCTATGATGTCTGATAGTACAGCAAGACACAAACATCTCTAAGAAAATAGAATTACAGACTCTTATAAGTATAGATAAAAATGCTTAACAAAATACCAGCAAACAACTCTAGGAATATATGAAAATGTGTACATACTACAATCCAGTGGAATTTAATATTTAATATATTGAACCAAGACGGTTCAAAATAATTCAATGTAATGTACAGTGTTAATTAAAAAAGGACAAAAATTACCACCAATGAATAAAAAGTTTTTCACAGTCTGATATACTTGGAATTACAATAATAAATTTTCATTTAACACTCAAAAAAAAAATAAGAGATCATCCTCAACCTGGTAAAGGGCATCTATAAAAAATGTACAGCTAACATTGTACTTAATGGCAAAAATGGAAAAAAAAAGCTTTTCCCATGACATGAGGAACAAAACAGGCAGGCTGCTTTTGTATATTTTATTCAACTTCATAAGAGAACATCCAGAAAGGGAAACTAAGCATGAAAAATAAGTAAAGATTATTCAGACTGGAATGGAAAATGCTTAACCATTTCTACTTTTAAATGACCTCACTGTCTATATGGAAAATAATAAGGAATACATAGGAAAAAACCCAGAAATTTATAGATGTGAATAGATGAGTTTAGCAAGGTTTCAGGATCAAGATGAGCATACAAAAATCAATTGTAGCTGTACAGTTACAATGAAAAATAAAAAATGAAATTGAGAAAATAATTGAATTTAAAATAGCTTCAAAAATTAGTATTTAGAAATATGTTTAACTAAACATCAGGCCTAGTATGGTGAAAACTACAATACATCTTTGAAACATATTGAAGATCTAAGTACTGTAAATGAAAAGGCATTTTGTATTCAAAGATTGGAAAACTTTTTATGATGACAATATTGTTCAAATTGATCTACACATTCAAGGGAATCTATCAAAATCCCAGCTGCCATTTTTACAGAAATCAACATGTGTTCCTGAAATTCATGTAGATATCCAAGAAAACTAGAATAACAGCACCAAAATATCTTGAAGAACAAAGCAACAGGATTTATACTTACTAATTTTACAGTTTAGTACAAAGCTACAGAATTCAAGACTCTAACACTAAAAAAGAAAAGACATACTGATTGACAAAATGGAATGGGTTCAGAATAAGCCCACACTTCTTCAACAAATTATTTTTGACAATGGCAGCAAGTATAATCAATAGGGAAAGAATGATCTAACAGATACTGCTGGGATAACTGGTTATCCATGTGCAAAATCATTAAATTGGATCTTCACTCCACATTATAGGCAAAATAATTAACAAAAATGAATGAGAGACCTAAATGTAAAAGCTAAAATTATAAATCGTTTTTTACAAAAACTTAGGCATAGATCATTGTAACCCAGAATTAAGATTGGTTTCTTATGTATGACTACTAAAGCAACAGTAAACAAATTAAAATATAGACAAAATGTATTTCATCAAGATTTTAAAAAATTCTGCTTCATATGACACTGTTAGAGAAGTGAAAAGGAAATAGACAAAACTGGAGAAAAGATGTGCAAATCCTATTCCTGATAAAAGTTTAGTATAAGTAATTTACAGTCGAACAAATGGCAAATAATCAGTTAAAGTGGATAAAAATTTGAATAGACATTTCCCTAAAGAAAATATATAAATGCCAATAAGTGTATAAAAACATCCTTATTTACTAGGTTTAGTGTAAATCAAAGTCTTATTATGACTTTGATTTACACACCCACGAGGATACAGAAAAATTGAAACCATCATACAATTTGCTGGTGGAAATATACAGTGGACACTGTGGAAGAGTTTTGCAGTTTCTCAAAAAGTTAAACATAGATTTGACCATATGAGTCAGCCATTTAATTCCTGAGTGTGTGTGAGTATATACATACATATAAGATAATAACAAATAATAAATATGTACTTGCACATATTGCGTATATATGTGTTTAAATTATATAATTTAAAATAGTGAGTTTTGTGGTACACGAATTACCAGAATACCTGTATTGACTTGAAAAGTTAAAATGACTGACGAAACTGTTTCTTTTGACGTACACAAACTTAACAAAAATGATGAGGAAAGAGGAAAGATAAAACTAAGACACTAAAAGAAAATGGGCAAATAAATACCAATACAGCAGGAATTGAAAAAAAAGAACACTATAGTGTCCCATGGAACATGAACTTGAGATACAGGGGTCTATGCTGTTCTGTTCCTGCTCAATGTTGGTTGGCTCAGGTTCTTAATTTTTCACGGCAGAACCATGGTGGGAGTAAGGCTGGGTTGGGGACAATACCAGGTAACCTCTGGAGAAGTCTTAATTAGAGGAACTAAAATTTTCTTTGACTCATAACACTGAGTAACAGAAATGATTGCCAGTCACGGGCTCCAGGGTTATTTCAATCTACCACTAGGTGATTGGGTAGACCACAGGTGGCAGGCCAGATAAATTGAAACTAAGCAACTTCAGAACCCTTGGTCCCTGATTATATAGGCTTGTCCTGGACATTTCATTAAATTCACAGTTGAGCACCTCTTAAATTATGTGATTCACTTTCTAGAAAAAAAATTGAATAGAATTGGAATGGTATTTAATAACTTCCCTTCCTTTTAACTCCAGGTTCAGATATTTTTACAAATAAGTTGTACCAAACTATCAAGGAACAGTTGAGTTCTAACCCATATTAGATATGCCAGGAAATAGAACAAAAATTGCTTAGTTCAATGCATGGGCCCAGAGTAATAAACATGATTTCTAATGTACATGTGAATATACTCCTCTACTAGGATGTGAGGCTCCCTCAGTACCACTGGATATTGGAGCCTGGATGATGGTCACAGTACCCAAAAATGTGCCCCAAGGTGCCAGACCCTTTTCTCATCTCCCTTCTCTTTCTGTCATTCAGCAGATGAGAACGAAGTGTGCTCTTGTTTGGAGATCAAGCTGTCACCGTAGCATCTGTGTCTTACCAAACTGAGATTGTTGGGTGGCACTGAGATACCAGGACCTCCTGATTAGAGGAAGTTGAGGCACAGAGGAGTACACCTTTGCAGGCTAGGCTAGGGGATGAATTGAGACATTTGGAGATTTCCAAGTTGGAAGTGACTACAGAGGTCATCACTTTTGTTTGCAGGGTATTGCAGGAGTTACTTCTCTCTGATCACTCTGAGTAATACTGTATTCCCTGCTTGCATGCTGTTTTCCCCTAACATGGCTAGCTCAGGCATTGCTTCCTTGGATTGAACTGAAATATGCTTCTCCGGGGGTGCCTCCCAAGAAGACAATCAACTGTAGCTGCTAAACTGCAAAAGTAAAAACCAACTGGCAGGGAAAAAACAGGGACCTCAGATCTCAGGTTCTTTGGTGCCAGGTGACCAATTTCTGAGAATGTGCTAGCTGCCACACAACTAGAACTTGAGGCATGTGAGAGAGGAACCAACATAGTACATAATCTTGACTAGCTGGGTGAGTAGACAGCTGGGCTAGCTGTTTCATGTACAATTCCTTTTGTAGGATGGTACATGATATTAACATGCGGAGGAAAATCCTGTATGAACAAGAGACATCTGCTATATTACTATCAATTTTCTATCTCTCCAAGTATGGAAAATCTTGGAAGACAGAATGAATTTAGGGAATAACTTATTCAAGAGATACATACTCTCTATGGAGAAAAATTTAAAATATAAATATAAAGCATAGCAGATAAAGTGAATAAATGGAGAGATAGTTTCCATGCTTTTAGATGAAATGACTTAATATAATGAAGATAATGATTTACCTCAATTAATATACTATTTTAATTCAAACCCCTAAGTAATTCCAGTTTGATTTTTTTAACCTGATGAACTTTACTCTCAAATTTCTATGGAAAATGAGAGGCCACAAATTGTAAGCTTACCATTTCAAATTATGATAAACATTTGAGATCTATCCTCTTACTTAGGTGTATAGTATGGTATTGTTAATTATAGGCACAATGTTGAACATCAGATCACTAGGTTTTTTTTTGTTTTAATAGCTAGCCAATATTGAAAAAAAAAGGAAAAATTCAGTAACCATCCCAGGAGGGATCCAGCTCCTCCAACCTCTATTGCAAACTAGGCAACAGGCCTGAGAAGGATCCAGCTGCTCCCCCCTGTATTGCAGGACCCAGAAACCAACCTGGGGAGGATCCAGCTCCTTTACCCTACAATGCTGGGATCAGGCAACCAGGAGAATGCCAGTCACATAGTATGACCCCCAACTAGGGTACACAAGATGGACTGGTGGGACTAGCAGAGTGGAGAAGTCCAAAGCAACATTAACAATGCAAGCCAACAGGTGGTAAGTTAGGTGAACCAGCTTTGTGCTTGGGGATAAAGACACATGGAATAGAAACAGGCAGGTGAGCCTACTCACTCTTTCTTCTTTTTCTTTTAAAAAATCTTTCTCTCTTTTTCTTTTCCTTTTCTTATCTTATTTTTTTCTCTTTTTTAAATGGCTAGGGAGAACTCCAGCTATAGAAAAATTACATCACCCCCCAAACCCAGAGACCAAGCTCAAACAATTCCTTACTTATTTATTCATTCTTTCTTTTCTGCCCTCTTCTCTAGCTTCTGAAATCTGGCCTGATCATCCTTTGTCCTTCAGCCTTGTTTCTATCCCCTTTTCATTTATCTTCATTATATCCACTATCCTTCTTAAATTTCCCTACCACAGGGCAAAACCATTATATCAAGGGGAAATACTTTGCATAAGCTCCTAATTTACCACTGGTTCTGTTATATGACTGTAGATTTTGTTCATATGGTTTAAGGTACAAAATTAATAGTTACCACAGTTTGTCAGTTTCTAAACTATGTTTGATGCTCTAGATATTGCTAATTATACTACTTTATCAAGGGTGTCATATCCGTTGCAATTAGTTATTTTAACTCCTGTAACAGTGCTGGGAAGCTCTGAGGTAATAACTTCACCACAGCCCAGTATCAAAGGACTGGGTACAGAGCCAAACAGATCTCACTCTTAACTAATTGGGAAGCTAGGATCTTGGGGCAGAAACAAAACAAGAACCTCCTACAAATAGAAGACATCAAGAAGAATAAACCTTGCCTAGAGAGACCTTGACACTAGTGATAAAGCTACCTACAACAAAAACTCGCTAGGATCAAAAGAGAAAACAAAAAAAAAATTGTTGTGTAAATGACAATGAGAAGATGCAGAAGCAAAATGCAATCTCAGACCTCCAGCCCATCTAGGACAAGTACAGGAGTCAATGAGATAGTGAAAAATGGAAGACACACACCTGAATTTTCTGAAATGGTAGCAACTGAAGTAAAGAAACAAATCTATGAAGCTATAGAGGAAATCAGAACAGAAATAATCTCTCAGGCAAAAAAGAATGACAATCTTAAGGAAGGAATTGCTCAGCAAATCTAGCATACACATACATAAAAAAAGGAAGAGTATAGGAAAATGATGGAAACCTTGAATAAACAGCATAATAAAGAGATAGAATGCATGAAACAGATTCAAACATATCCAAGAAATTAAGAATTCCACTGAAAGCTGCAAAAACTGCTTGAACAAAACTGAAAATAGACTTTCAGACTTTAAAGACAGAATCTTGGCTAGTGAATATGAAAAGAAAGAGCTCTCAAAAAACAAGAGACCGGGAATTAACAATTAAACAACTGCAAGACAATGCAAAGAAAAACAACATAAGATTGATATGTGTCAATGAGAAAAGCAGAAGTTAACACAAATGACATAAAAAGACTATTTGAAGAAGTAACAGCAGAGAATTTTCCAAACATGGGAACCGATTCTGACACATAGATAAGTGATGTATAGAACTTCAGTTAGCCATAACCAAAATAAATCTACACCCAGATGTATAATAATCAAGATCCCAGAAATTCAGCACAACAACAGACTACTAGAAGTTATTAGAGATAAGAAATGGATCACCTATAAAGGAAAGTCCAACTGAATCAAATCAAGAAGAGCTTGGAGTGAAATATTTCAAATCCTGAAAGAAAACAGCTTCCAACCCAGATTGAGGTACCCTGCAAGACTATGTCTCAAAATTAATGGAGAATTAAGATACTTCCATGACAAAGAACAAATGAAAAAATTCATGACCACCAAACCAACTCTATAAAGGGTACTAAAAGGTATTCTAGACAGAGATAAAAATGGCAACAATTCCAAGAAAAACAACAGAAAGAAACCACTGGGCAGGGCAAGTAACTAAACAGAGGGGAAAAACAGGGAACCAACAACAGTATAATAACATGACAAAGATAAATGAATGCATTATCAGTTATAACCATCAATGTAAATGGCCTCAATTCCCCAATCAAAAGAAACAGAGTGGCAGAATGGATCAAGAATCAAGATCAAACAATATACTATATGTGAGAAATACATTTAATTTAAAAAGAAATTTTGGGCTGGTGATTTAGCTCAGTGGCACAAGCGCCTGCCTGGCAAGTGTGAGGTTGTGAATTTGATCCCTGGTACCAAAACAAACAAACAAACAAACAAACAAAACAAAATAAAGTAAACAAGGAGAACTTTATAGAATGAAAGCAAATGATGAAAAAGAAATGCTCCATGCAACAGGAATCCAGGAAAAAGCAAGAGTAGCTATTCTGTTTTCAGACAATGTAAACTTCAAAACTAGAATGGTCACAAGAGATAAAGAAGGTAACTACATATTTGTAGGGGAAAAGTTCAAGAGGAAGAGATAACAATCATAAATATATATGCATCAAATATGGCTGCACCCAACTATGTAAGATAAATATTAATAGATATGAAAAATCAAATACATAATAACACAATTGTAATGGGCAACATTAATACCTTAATGGCACAAAGAGATAGATCAACAGAACAAAAAATAGGCAAAGAAGTATCAGAAATGAACCAAAGCTATGAACAAATGGACTTAATAGATGTTTGCAGTGTGTTTCACCCAACATTCTTCTCAGTTGCACATGGGGTATTGTCTAAAATAGACCATATACTAGCCCATAGAACATCCTTAAATAAATGCAAGGGAATTGAAATTATCCTTTGTGTATTATCAGACCATCATGTAATGAAAGTGGCAAAATAAACTGCAAAATCTCCATAAACACATGGGAATTAAATAACACTCTCCTGAATAACCAATGGGTCACAGATGAAATTAAAGAAGAAATTAAACAGTATCTACAATTAAATGAAAATGTAAATACAGGGGGAGAGAGAAAAATGGCTGCACCAGCAAGTAAGCCCAGTCTGGGAACCAGCACCATGCATGGGCCACTGCCTGACTGGGAACAGCTGGACCCAAGTCTTTCCCCATGAGTTAGCACCATTTGAGGACTGCGGGGAGAGAGAAAAATGACCACACCAGCAAACAAGCCCAGTCTGGGAACCAGTGCCATGCCCGGGCCACCAGCGGACTGGGAACAGCCAGACCCCAGCTCCTTCTGGCATGTGGGCTGGCAAATAAGAAGTACCACCCCCCCGATAAGTGACCAGCTTATCCAGAGAAATACAGGATGTGATGATAGCTATGGAGGTGAAATGTAATTAGGTGCCTCTGGTGCTTTGATGTTTCACTAACATTGCAGGTCTAAGGCCAGTGGTCTGATCGTAGGTTCAGAGGATATTGCTAAGCAGTGTGTCATCTAGGAGGGATCTCCTTCTGAGGGTTGTAGCCATTGTTGATTCCCTATGGTCTTGTTTTGAGGTCCTATACCATTTCCATTGTTTTGTTGGGTTGGGTTTTATTCTCTTTTGTTTTGTTTGATTATGGTAAATCTGATGGCAGGAGAAGCTATTTCAAGGATAGCAAGATATATTATGGTAGCAATTTTGGATTTACTATTAGCTTGTTTTGAAATCCTTCATTGCATTCATTGTTTTGTTTTTATTATTTCTATTTTATTTTATTGTTTCTATTCTGTTCTGTTTGATTTTTACTATGTCCAAAGTTCTCTGCAGCTATTTTGAAGACATCAAAAGGCATTATGGTAAGTATTGTTGATTTTATAATGTTTTTAAGTCCTGTATCTCTTACACTGGTTTGTTTTTATTGGTTTTAGTCTGTTTTATCCTCTTTAAAAAAATGCAGATAGAACATACTGGAATCTGTGGGACACACTGAGAACAGTCCCTCAGAGGAAATTTATAGCAGTGAATTCTCACATCTGCAAAATAAAATGAGGACAACTAAGCAACTTAATGTTGTATTTCAAGCTTCTAGAAAAAGAAGAACAAGTCAAACACAAAGTCCATAGAAGGGAGGAAATTATAAAGATTGGAGCAGAAATTTATGCAATTGAGACTAAAGAAACAATAGAAAGAATCAATGAATTGAAAAGTTGGCTTTTTAAAAGATTAAATAAAATTGATAAACACTTAGCCAAACTTATAAAAAAAAAAAAAAGGAAAAGGCTCAGATTGATGCAATGAGGAATGAAAGGGGTGAAATCAGTACAGATCCTGTGGAAATTCAGAAGATCATGAATACCTATTTCAAAAATTTTTACTCTCATAGGATGTAAAACACAGCGGAAATGGACAGGTTCCTAGATACATATACACTACCAAAGCTAAATAAAGGAGATATAAAAATTCTTAATAACAAATATCAGTTAATGAAACTTAAAAAAAATTAAAAGCTTATCAACAAAGTCCAGTCCTGATAGAGTCACAGCTGAATTCTACAAGAAATTTGAGAAGTTTTAATGCCAGTTCTCCTCAAACTCTTTAACTTAAAAAGGTTACAATATTTCATAACTTATACCTGGAGGCAAGTATTACCCTGACACAAAAACCAGGGAAAAAACCAAACAAAAAGGAGAACTACAGGCCAATCTCCCTATAGAATATAGACACAAAAATCCTTAATAAAATACTAGCAAACAGAATGCAGCAAATTATCAAGTAGATTATACACCATGACCAAGTAGAATTCATCTCAAGAATCATTCAACATATGCCCACCAGTAAATGTAATAACCTACATCAACAGAGCCAAAGATAAGAATCACATGATCATTTCAGGAGATGCCAAAAAAGCTTTTGAGAAATCCAGCACTCATTAATGATAAAAACCCTACAGAAAATCAGGATAGATTGTATTTCCCTCAATCTGATAAAAGTCATCTATGACAAGTCAACAGTCATCATACTAAATGGACAAAAACTGAAAACTTTTACTCTAAAATCAGGAATAAGTCAAGGGTGTCCACTATCAACACTTCTTTTCAGTATAGTTCTAGAAACATGAGTCAGAGCAATTAGACAAGAAAGAGAAATAAAAGGAATAAGGATAGGAAAGGAAGAAGTTAAAGTATCATTATTCACAGATGATGTGATACTTTACATAGAAGACCACATGATACTTTATATAGAAGACTACAAAATCTCCACCAAATGACTTCTAGATTTAATAACTAAATTCAGTAGTATAGCTGAATACAAAGTCAATACTCAAAAATCAACAGCATTGCTGTACACAAATAATAAACTCACTGAGAGAGAAATTAGGGAAAACATACCCTTCACAATAGCCTCAAAAAAATGAAATACTTAAAAATGTATCTAATGAAGGAAGTAAAAGACCTGCATACTGATAATTATAACACTCTGAAAAAGGAGATCAAAGAAGATATCAGAAGGTGGAAAGATATCCCTTGCTCATAGGAAGAACCAACATAGTAAAAATGGTAATACTCACAAAACTGTTACACAGATTTAATGCAATCCTGATGAAAATACCATAAACATAAATCACAGAACTAGGGAAAACATTCTTAAAAGTCACTTGGAAACAGAAGAGAATTAGAATAGCAAAGGCAATCCAGGGCAACAAAGGCAAAGCAGGAGACATCAAAATTTCTGACTTGAAATTATACTGCAAAACTACTGTGATAAAATCAGCATGGTACTGGGGAAAAGAAACAGACATGAGGATCAGTGGAACTTATTAGAAGATCCAGGCACAACTACCATCACACTCAGCCACCTTATCTTTGACAAAGGGACCAAATATGTTCACTGGAAGAAAGTCTCCTTAATAAATGGTGCTGGAAAAACTGGCTCTCTACATGCCATAGATTAAAACTAGACAGATGCTTATCATCACACACTAAACTGAAGTCAAAACGAATCAAAGATCCAAATATTAAAACAGAAATACTAAATCTACTGAAAGAGAAAGTAGGCAGAATTCTTGAAGACATATGTGTAGTCAGAGAGTTCATGAACAAAACCCAGACTACACGAGAAATACTTGAAACAATCAACGACTGGGATCTCAGCTTTTTAAAAAGCTTTCATACATCAAAAGAAATCACCAACAGAGTCAAAAGGCAAACCACACAGTGGGAAAGAATTTTAGACAATTGTCCCTCAGACAAAGGACTTCTATCTAGAACATATTAAGAACTGAAAAAAATCAAACCTCTCAAAGACCTAATCCAAAAGTGGGCATTTGAGATGAATATATGCTTCTCAGACGAAGAAATGCAAATGTCAAATAAATATATGAAAAACTGTTCAACATCATTGGTCATCTGAGAAATGCAAATTAAAACAACACTCAGATTCCACCTCACTCCTGAAAGAATGACTATCATCAAGAAATCAAGCAGTAACAAATGCTGGAGGGGCTGTGCAGAAAAAGGAACCCTTCTCCACTGCTGGTGGGAATACAGACTAGTGCAACCATTGTGGAAATCAGTGTGGAGTCCTCAAAAAGCCACAGTTAGAGGTCCCATTCAACCCAGCTATTCCCTTTCTGGGTATTTTCCCAGAAGAATTAAGAGCATCATACGGCAGTGATATATGTGCACCCATGTTTATAGCAGCATGATTTGTAATTGCTAAATCTTGGAAACAACCCTAATGCCCATCAAATGAGTAGATAGAAAAGATGTGGTATTTTTATACAATGGAATACTACTTAGCCATACAGAAACATAAAGTTGAGACTTTTATAGTTAAATGGATGAGACCATACTCATAAAAAAATAAATCAGAGTCACATGGGTAAACATTGTATTGTCTCCCTTGTGTGAGAAATTGAAAAAGTAAATAAGGTCTAAAATGTACAATAGATATTCTGAAGTGGGAAGAAATTGTTTAAAAAGAAAAGGAACAAGGATGGGGGAAAAAGGAAAAAAGGAAGGGAAAAGGGAGAAAAATGCAAGTTTACTATTCTATTGGTGTCTCTTCGTTCATTGAAAAGGGGATTTGTGCTAATATCCATTGGAGAATTTTTAATATCCATGTCTTGTGCTCTGAGTAACTACTATGAAGATGATAATATGCAATGTATTAACTGTTGTTATTCTATTATTTTATTATGAATTTGTTTCACTTTTTCAATAAAATTAAAAATAAGAGAAAATATTAACTAATTCTGGAATATATTATGACATGTTACAAAGCCATAGAAATAAAAATAGTGTGATATTGGTGCGAGGACACTGAAATAGATTAATGAAACAAAGCATTCAATAATGAACTCATTGATTGGAAATGAATATGGTAATAAAATGGCACTTAAATCATTGGGGAGAAGAATGATTATATCTTTTGTTTTGTTTTTAAAATTAAAAAAAGAACGATTGTGTAGTAGATGCTGTTGAAAAAAGATTATTTTATGGAGAAACATAAGATTGAGCGTACCATACATCATTTGTAAAGGTGGACTTTGGTGAATTAAAGTTCTAAATGTGAAACCAGACAGTCAACTAGAAAAAAAAGTAGGAGAACGATTTTGTGATCTTAAAGTGGGGAAAGATTTATTAAATAACAATTTAAATGTAACATGCAGAGGATAAAAACAATTGATTTCATTACATCTTGATAATGTTATTGCAAAGATTAGAATGCTAATAAATATTCTAATGTCAAAAGGGACTAACATCTAAAACACATAGGAATCTAAGTTAATCAGAAGAAGATATAAATCCTAGTGGGAATGGTAAAACCTAGGAAACAGGTACAGAATATGTACAAAATTGTATAAGAACATACACAAATTAGAAAACATACTGTACATAGTTACCTGTGAAGGAGGGAAATGCTAGGAGGGACAATGAGTAAGAGGGACCACGTGCAGCCCGGTGAGCTCGGTTCTATCTTAGCCTTCTTCAGCCGAGCTCCAAAGAGAAAACAGGTGATGTGTTTCTTTTCAGCTTCGAGCTCACCCTTCTCCTGCTTTCACCCTTGCGGCCATGTAAATGCCTTTCCCTTGGAGACTCTGTAAGCTTCGGGACTGTGTGGATGAACACCTGAACTGGGGTTTGCACAGTGCCTGACACAGACCTTGTGCCCAAATGTTATCTTCCCTGCTCTGTTTTAGTGTTTTCTTTTTCATCCATGTCGCCCCAACAGTTCTTGAAGCAGTTCTTCACTGTTAACTTCATCCTCCTGGTTCTCTCTGTTGAAGTGTGCTCGATGAGAACCCTCGTGCAGGGGTCTTCAGTCTCCTGTCTTGGGTCCAGGTTTGGAAAGTGTGAGCAGTTTTATGGCCACTCACTCTGCTGCCTCGCGTGGAGCGCTGCCCACCGGCCTCCGCAGTGTGCTGGAAATTTATCATGTAACGCAGAATGCCGAAGCCCTTACCCTCGGTTCTATGTGAAAGACAGAATGTAGATACATATTGGATTTTATTAAATTTGGCCTCAAACTTGCCCTCTGCCTGTCAGCTGTGCTATCAAAAAAGTTCCTTCAGGTTGTGCTCATTTTTAAGTTGGTGTAAATATTGTGTGGGTTTCTTGGGCAGAGCTGGGAAGAAAATCCCAAAAGGAAATTTAGCTTCAAGGGTGGAGAGCCCCCTGTTACAGGGGCGTCCAGCATCAGAGCTGCTTGCAGTTCTGTTTTAATAAGAAATGAAGAGGACCTGGATGTGCGTGTTTACTGCGTGCCTTTCAAGAATAGTTCTTTTATCTGCAGGTGACCTAATGCCTCCGTGTCCACCCAAGGCCAGAGTCTCTCGCGTGGGAGACCCGTTTATACTGACAGTTATTCCTGTGGGGTTTGACTGAGCCTTACCAGGGTGCCGACTGCTTCACCCTGTCTTGGTCTCTTAGCGAAAGCTTGGGTTGGTGGTAGCTCCCAGTTCTTCAGATGGATTTCAGTAACCTACTACATACAGTAGGAGACAAGTTTTTCATTTAGCAGTCCTGGGTAAGGAGGGTGCAGTGTGTCAGGAGTACAGTCCCCTGATCCTGGGTCACTCCAGGCAGGAATGAAGAGTCAGGCAGAGAGAGGGTGGCCACTGGTGATATATGGGAACAGTGTGGCTCAAATTTCACAAGTGAATGCTCAAATGATCCATTTAAAGGAAACAGAAAGCTGAGGCACTCATTCTGCTAGGCAGGAGAGGAGACTTTTAGTTATCTCTGGCCACCGAATTGAGTTATTTGGGCGTGGTGCAGGACGGAAATCACATCAAGGGTGACTGAATCCTGCTTCTGCTATAAGAGAGAACATGTATTAACACAAATATGTAAGACTGTATTATATCTGAACATAAGGAAAAGTTAAAAAAATCATTATGATCTCGAAAGGAATTTCCATGATAGGTATTGAGCAACCTCACTGGAGGTGTCACAAATGTGGCTTGATCAGGTGTGGACACTAGCGTCCAGTGGTTCAGTCTCCTGCTGTACGAGAATCATCTGATAAACATTTCTAAACCTCCCCAAACCTGCCCTTTTCCCTCAGAAATTTCCATTTAATTGATCTGTTATGGGACCAGACATCAGATTTCTTTTTTAAAGCTCCCCTGGTAAATCCAATGTTGTTCCGCAGCTGAGAACATCTAATGGTAGGGGAAAAAATGAACTCAGGTTGGAAACATTGGGTCTGGCATCCTCAAAGTTTTCTCCTTTATCTTTGAAATTATGTTATCTTAACTTTCTATTCTGAATAAAGATAGGTGCTTCGGTGGTTTTTGATGCTGACCTCCTTTCCCTGCCCATCTTTCCTGTCAGTGAGGCTCTCTCTGCTGGGTGCACACCAGGACTCTCTTTGTGAAGCTGCCTGCAGCGGCTGCTGCTGCTTTTACTCCTGGGTGCCGAAGTATTTTGTTCCCTTTGAGACTGATTGCCTTAAAGTGCTTTCTTACCCCTCAAACTGAAAATCACAGCTCTTTCTCCAAAGGGATCATTTTCTGTCGAACTGGCTATTCAAATACTGGTGCAAGTAGAAAGGCCATCAACAGTAGTCTTTGCTGTAAGTGTGTTCTTTTTTTCCCATATGTTGAACTGGTTTAGAAAGCCCAGAATCTCATCTCTAGAACCTCAGCAACTACCTGAAGGCCCTAATCAGAGTCTACTTCCTGTGTTTTTGCAGGTGAACTTTCCATGAAAGTTGAGACCTCAGCTGCCTCTGTGTCCTTTTCAAACTCATCTCCTTTCTGTCTTTTTAGCTCCTTGAGGGTAGATGGTGAGCTAGTTGTCCAATGTCACAGTGTCATTTTATAGAGAGCTCATCTTTATGTCTCTTATCTTCTTTCAGGAAAAAAGATCAGGGCTTGACATTATAACAGTGTGTGTGGGGGTAAAGATCACTGAGACATAATCAGTTATTTCTAGATGAGTGGCAACAATTCTTATCTCAAATTTTAACCTTCTAACCATTAAAATGTTATGTATAAACAAGATAGACCCTTATGGTACCTTAAGTAAATGCATCTTTTCGAAAAATGTTTTCCTCAGGTAAATTTTCCCAGCAGTTTCATGCATTTCTTTTGTAACTTGACAAATATCCTGTTCACTTCTTTCTAGGTTCTTGCGCCCAGTCGGGCATATGGAAGTATACTTTTTTAAGGCCCAAAGAAAATTTTGTTTGTCAATTACCTGTCTTATGAGTACTTATTGGTCTCCTGGAGCTATGTTTTCTGTGCCACATTGAGGCTGAAACTCTGGATGAAGAGGTGGAACTTTGGGGGACAGAATCTGAAGGATGGGAATGGAGGAATTATACTATTTTGTCATGTTTATGTGGATATTAAAATATTTATGCAATTTTTGTTTGAATGTTAAAAAATAATGCATACACAGCAGTAGCAGTGCTAGGCTTCAGCTATGGGCTTTTGTGCAAAGTGGCTGACTTGTGGTGCTAACCTGGCTTCTCAAGAAAAATGCACAGCAATGGCACCAGAATTAGTGAGGAACAAACTTTCAGCCTAGCTCTGACAACTAAATACTTCACTTCAGAAGCCCAGCCTCACATCAGATGAAATGTGAAGCAGTGCTTGTTACTCTACTCATCTTAACAGTTCTGGGCCCTTTTAGGAATTATTGGCATGATCTGAACACTACACTTAAAGAAAATCTGTGTTAGCCAGTTTTCTGTTACTGTAACAGACACGTAAAACAATCAATTTAAAAAGAGGAAAGGTTTATTTTGGCTCAAAGTTTTGCAGGTTTTGGCATGGTTGATTGGCCCCGTTATCTTTGGGCAGATGGCAGGGCAGTGCATTGCCAGGGGAGCACACGACAGAAGAAGACCTTTCACTTCATGGCTGGAAATGAAAGGGAGAGAAAGAGGTCAGAGTCCCAGAGTTCTCTTGGGTTCACCCCCAAACTTAAAACCTCTTCTAAGGCCTTACCTCCTATAAGTTGCACCATTTCCCACAGGTGTCACAGGTTACAGACCAACACTGTAATGCAGAGACCTGTGGGAGGCTTCCTCAACAAAAACAGTGCCCAGGTAGCCTGGTGGAGGTCAACTATGTTGATATGACAAGTACAATAGTTGTATACTGCCTGTGACCTTCTGGGGACTTTCCCTCAGTGTATGGTCCAGGTACCGTTACTTACCCAGGAGAAATGATTCCACTACAACTGGAGGAAACCTTGGGATTCTTGGACAACATCCAATAAGATAGCCTCTTATCTTTTGTGAACTGATTAAATTAAAAATGATCAAACAAGAACATATATATATATGCTATTGTTGTATAAAATTCTTTGTTGGGAATTTATTAGCAGATATGAGATAGAAATGAGTGTCTTAGTTATATAATTTGAACTGTGTAATATAGCTGTAATTACACTGGAACCATTTGATAAATGTAAAGAGACTGTGTGTAGGAATAATGCTGTACATTAGATTTATTTCTGAGTAAAACCCACATTTCTATCTCAATCATAGATCTTCTGTAGCTAAACTTACCGAGCAGTCTTCTTACCAGTGTTTTTATTTTATATGACCTGCTACTGAGTATAATGGGGACATCATGGTGCTCCAGGACCTGCTTTGCCTCAGTTCCTTTTCTTCTTTTCTACTCCTGTGGAGGCATGACCCGTGAAGGCTGCTGTGCCCCAGACTTCTGAGTTAGTTGGGGGAGGGTGGAAAGGGAGAAACCACTGTATTTCTCTTTCTCCCTCTCTATCTTGGGCTGATCTTTGGCAGCAGCTGAATTTATCCATGGATCCAGTTCCCACTGCACAGGTCCACCACAGGGCCAGTGTTTTTTGGATGGTCAGCCTCCTAAATTCTAGTAATACTACCTCCTCTCTTTGTTTTTCAGCCTTGAGGTGGTATCGGCTTCCTGTTTACACTAATAACTGGGTCACTGCATGAGTTGGTTTGGAGTTTGACTTTTCTACCACCTGGGTAATGCATTCTGCACATTGAATTTCCTCTGTTTCACCTTTTGAAGTGGTATGTAATCCAACTTACTCATTTTATACAGAAGGAATGTGAAGTCCTTTGAGATTAAAGTGTGCTTCCTAAGGCTATCTGGAAGATAGATTTATAACATTCAAATCACTGACTATGTGATTAAGAATTCTGAAGTAAGAAAGCCATGATGTCTTTAATGTGAACTGCTATTTTAAAAATCTGTGTACCAACATTCATGCATCAGCCCCTCTGTGCAGCCCATCATACTGTCTGTTATTTCTGCCTTTGTAAGTTATTCTTCAAGATGCTGTCATCACCAAGTTCTCCTGGGAAACCGGTGCTTGTATTTGCTGGGTGACCGTGTTACTCCCATGGCTGTTATTTCATTGAAAAGAGCTCCCAGAGCCTGGGAGAAAGAATGTGTCTCTCCAGACACCCAATTTATTGTTAACTAGGGACTCACCTAGTGGAAAAAGTCTGGGCCAATAATTCATAGAAGCACAGGGACCTCGAGTTCCAGTATGGAGAACTAATACCTTAGAGGGTTCATTTTTCCAAATACAGTGAAGAGCTAGGGGAGGGGCAGCTGCTGACAGTAATCAGGGTTTAGATGCACTGCAGTGGTGGCTGCAGACATGGAGGAACAATACTCAGATTTTTTTTTCCAGGAAGAATTTACCATCTGGAGAGCCTCCAAGTTTAGTGCCATTGGGATCTGCCTCAGCTTTCGACCTGAAGCTACACTTTTCTTAGGAAGTTATGAAATAATAACAGAACATGGCAGGAAACATTTGGGCAGGGCAATTTCTGCCAAAGCAGGACTCCTCTAATGGGTGACATTTGCTCAGGAGGTTCCCATTAGTAAAATTTGAAAGGTTGGCATCATAGTCTAAGGTTCTTCGAGTTCAACATTGCATTCTACCCAATATTGCCTTTTTTGTTTACACAGGTGTCAAGTCAACATTATTGTCTGAAGACTTTCCTTCCCCTTCTCTTATTCTCACCTTGCTTTTTTAGTCTTCTTTTCCCAACAACGCTTTACAGTCCGAATTCTGCCTGTGTTTGTGTCCTGGAGTTCCCAACTGGCAGCTTTTCCCTTAATCTCATTTACTGGTCTGCTGGAAGTGGCACACTAGCTGTCTTGTCTCCAGTGTCTCAGAACTTTCCCAGTTTCCCAGCAGGAAGTAGCACTGAATCAGTTGATTCTGTGTGCCTTGAGGGAATGCTGCTGTTTTCATTTCTCGAGACAGACCTGGGTCATGTAACTGTAGCATACACAGGTGGGACTGGGAGATATATTTTGTTTATTTGTTTTAGCTGAATGTATTGAACCCCAGCCCCAGCTGAATTTAGTTACAAAGACAGAAGGCAAGACTGGGTATTCAGTAGGCAACTGTAGTTTCTACCCACTTTACATGTTTTTATGTCTGGAGAATCTTGATTTCATGAAAGCAGAGTGTTTGTCAATGATACAGATGGTAGCATGTAAGGAAAAGATATTTCACCATCTGCTCTTTGGGACAGTTAGGGAAGGGATTTCTGTTCCCAAAAGAAAAAAGACAAAACAAAACAAAACATGGGCTCTATAATACGATTGGAATCTCTCACTTAATAGATAATGAAATTATTACCAAGTAACAGAGAAGAGCTACTAAGCATTTTTACTACAAGCATTTCTTGAACACTTACAAAGTATATATTCTGACTACTTGGGATTTGTACTAAACAAAACAGTAAAAGGTCTCTGCCTGCAAAAAGAGGATGGGGACTGAATGCCAGACATGTCAAAACCCCTTTGCAGTATTGCTTGGGACCAAAATGATACAACTTTAGGGTGCAGGAATTCAAACAAGTTAATAATATATGATTGGTGATCATTATTTTGGCTAGGTTTGTCTGCTTTAAGAGACACTGAGATAATTTGAAACAATATTCAGCTTAACAATCTGATAATATCTGTTGACTACCTTCCTTCCCCAGCCTCATCTTCATCCCTTCTTGGGCTTTCTTTGTACTGTGTACACAAACAGAGAACCAGAGTAGACACAGCAAGGCTTTACCTCTCCTTCCAAATAATACCTACAAACAAAATAAGCCATTTGAATGAAAATAACTAGGTAGTCAGTTCTTTAGAAATGTGCCTTTAATTGACGTGCTATTTGTTATGGTTTGTGTCTGGATGTCCCCGCAAAGTCTCATGCGGTCATGGGGCAGGCTTCTAGAGTTTGTGACTGATTCATGGTCCAATGCTGGGATTATAGGTGTGAATGCTACACCCATCTTAGGGTGGGTAGCCTACATACAATACAAGGGACAGAAAGAGTTTTCTCTCCTTACTCCTCCCTTTTGCTCTTGCTGTTTTTGCTGTTTTCCACTGCCATGAAATGTTGCCTTATGCCATATGCTACCCTAC
>RJWM01012982.1:0-54774 GCA_004363535.1 Dasyprocta punctata | reverse complement strand
TTCCATTTCAGTATCTCTTGGGTTTGTTCTTTGTGGGCTGGGGGACTGAGACTGCCTCTTGGTCTTTCGTTTTGTCATTTTCTTCTGGAATCTATGTAGCTCTGTGTCCTGCGCGGCTGGCTGGCATTCCCCTGAGGTTTGCGCTGATTCTTGCGGCGTGCAGGATCGCGGGACCCAGTAGGCTGGGTCTCGTGCGCAGCAAGGAAGGGCGGCCTCCTGGGGCATGCAGGTGGAGCCTCCTCCTTAACTGGGTGGGGGCCAAGGCCTCCCAGTCCCAGGGAGCTATGCTGGGCACCGCGTGTGACGCGGACCCAACCCTGGTTCTGTCCGCAAGCTCGGCCCAACAGCTATCTCCCTGGGTGAATTCTATTTATCCTAATATACTAAAATCTATTTGTTAATACCTTCTTATTACTAGAATCAATTTGATAATATGTTGTTAAATAGAGCCAATTTGCCCTTCCCATGAACCAGCAGAAGCCATGCTGGGCCTGGGAGGAGTAACAAGAAGCCAATTCACCCTTCCCATGAGCTGGCGCAAGCCACACAGGGCCTGGGAGGAGAAACAAGCCATTTCTCCCTGTAAGCCAAGCAGCACACAGGTTGGGAAACAAGAACACTCCCAACATCACTACTACCACCACCCCCCAATAAGCCACTGGTTGATTTGGAGAACAGACTGAGTTGATAGCTACTGAGGTACAAAAACAACTTAATGCTTACATTGTTTGACTAACTTTGCAGGTCAAAGACTGGTAGTCTGACCATCTATTAAGAGGATAAGAATATGCCACATAGTGAATATGGGGGATTTCCTTCTGCCTTGTTTTTGAAATCCAATATTTTTCTCATTGCTTTGCTTTGTTACAGTTTATTGTTTTGTTTTCTTCGACATTCTATTTTCATTGGTTCTGCTCTGCTCTGTTTGATTCTATTATGTCTGATGGTATGGGCAGCAATTTTGAAGATAACAAGAAGCATATGGCAGCCGTTGTTGATTTCCTATTATCCTGTTTTGAAGTCTTGTATCACTTCCACTGTTTTGTTTTGATTTACTTTATTCTGCTTAATTTTTTTGTTTTATTCTCTTTAAAATAAAATTTCAAAAAATACATTGTTAAATACTTGTTTCTAAATTCATAAGAGACATTGTTGCATCCCTTTTCTTTTCCTTTTGTAATATCCAGGCCATTTTAATTTTACAGTTATCCTGTTCTTCTCTGTTTTCTCAACTTGCTTTAGTAAGATTGGTATTAATCTATCCTTGATTGTTTTAGGCATTCTACCACAGAAGAAATTGGCAGAATGTGCACACACACGTGTGTGTGTGAAAGTTTACAAATTCAGTCAGGAATTTTCCACAACATTCAAGTTGCCTAATTTATTGACATAAAATTACTTGTAATATCTTTGTATTTTAACAACTGTAGAATATATTTCCTTCTTATTTCTGATACTGATAATTTTCTTTTTCTCTCACTCAAGAGCAGATACTCACAAATTTTATTAATCTTCTCAAAGACTTTGCAAGCTTTTTATACATTTTAAAAAATTATCTCATTGATTTCTGATCTTTGTGATTTTGTTTGTTCTAGCTACTTTAGATTTAATGCATTGTCTTTTGTAGCTTAAGTTGGCAACTTAGAACACTGTTTTGAAACACTTTTCTTTAAACAAATACTTAAAACTGTAAGTTTTCCTCTGCACATGCTTTAACCACAACCCTCAAATTTTGATGTTGAACTGTCATTTTCATCTACTTCAAGTATTTTTATTTTTCTTACTGAGATTTCTTCTTGGATTATTTAGACGTATTTGCCTTCTTTTCATCATTTTGAATACTTTTAGGCATCTTAATATTAATTGATTTATAATTAAGTCACCTTTGGCTAGAAAACATCCTCCATGAAATTCTAATACCTCTAATATTTTGAGGCTCCCTTGCAGCCCAGGATTTGGGCTCCCTTGGTAAGTACCCACACGTTCTGGAAATGTAAAGAACTTCTTTTGCTGTTGGGGATGTTTCTCTAGCACTCTTTGGTTGATAAGATTGTTCAAATCTTCAGCATTATTTTTTCTCTGTTGTTCTTCCAATAACAGAGATAAATGTGCTAAATTGTAGATTTCATCCCTAGGTTTTTACATTTTAAAGTGATAAATGCATGCTGGGCAAATAATGTGTTCCTGTGTGTCAGCAGAGGTCAAAATAACATTTTTGAGGAAAAGATGATCAAAGATTTTTTTTTCTTGAAAATGGAAAGAAACAATTTATACAATATCAAGAATTCAGGTAAACAAATGGTCATTTACTTTCAGTGCTCAGATTAGTATCATTGAGCTCAACACTCAAGCCTCAAACATTTCAAAATAATAATAAAAAAAAAAACACTGAGATGAGAATTCTTGGCCACAGAGCCATCATAAGCGTTGAAGGGACTCTGTCAGAGGGACTCAGAAAGATATAAAAAGAAGGGCAGGCTAAATATATAAACTGATGAGGTTAATAAGTTATTTGCATGTACAGCATTTGGAGAAAAACACACAAGCCCTAGAATTATTAGAAAGACAGTTTCATGAAGACAAATCAATCCAAATTAATTTCCTTCTCAGATATATTCACTGAGCATGTAGAACAATGAATCACATGGTATAGAATTCCCCAATTTCCACAAAGTATCATATTAAACCCCAGGTAAATCATCTTGGCTTAATAGTACTGTTGTTTTATCTCTTCACCACTGATCAATATATTAGTATAGACAAAGAAAATAGTTTATTGATGAGTGCTAGGAGTTTTGTGCATTATTCTATTTTTGGTATGTGTGCTTCCACATTAAAGCAGCTTAGTATGTTTCACAAAAATCTAGATGAAGATTTAAATCAAATATTTGCAAAGATCCAAATTTTGTATGGATTTTTAGCTGCAACAGTAAAACATTGTGATTGTAAGGGCAAAAGTACAGGTGCAAATTTTGCAACTTTATTGGTAGGCTAGTAAACCAGACTGAATTTTTATAGAAATAAATCAGAAAAACCATCAAATTTTCTATATAAAAGAGCTGAATAAGCTGATTTTAACTGATGACCAACTGAACTTAGACATTTTAGTTCAACTGTGACAACATGCCAATGAAGACTTTGGATAGCAGCAAGAAATAGTTCCGTCCTGCTCCTTCCTGCTGGACTGGTAGTATTGCATTTAATTCTGGGAATATACCTTACCTAATTTATGCTACCGACTGAAAGAGTACCTCAAGTTGACTAAGAAAGTAGAAAAGGGTCTGGTGGACTGCTCTGTGCAGAACACTTCAAGCAATTGAGAGAATTTGCTCTAGAGAGAGGGTGGTAAAGGAAGTAATAATGAGTTCGAGTGTGTCCAGAACTTTCTTCTAGAGAAATGAATAGATTTCTGCATTATTCAATGAGTTCTCAAGTTAATCATTTTTCCTCTTAACTATTTGGAAATACATGGCTACATCAGCATAAAGACTCTCAAAAGAAAATAGAAAGTGATCTCCTGAGAGTCCAGTCCCTCAGTGGGAACATGGGAGCACCTGACCCTTGTTAGTCAGTTGTTTTTGGCTGTCAGGGTGAAACGATCCCCATGATCTCTGCCAACTTCAGGATTTCAAATCTCACGTCTCCTATGGGAAATATTTCAGACCACCTATTCTAGGAAAGAACAAATTGATCACCCGTGTCTATGCCTTCCGTCTACAGAGCAAGAGACTGCTGTGGGTCTGGCCCAAGGTCACAACCTGTTGGTAATTACATGTTTTCTATTCCCATCAACTTTTTTTACTGCTGATAAGGCTAACAGTTGAATTCAGAATTCAAAATAAAATTTAAGTCTTTGCTGCCACTTCATTTTTTGTACTAATGACTAGCCTTTGGTATCACACATACAACAGTACTGCCCTGTGTGTACCAACTTAGTAAATTTTACTCAAAAATTCTGAGTAGTTTTGTCCATGTCACTATAGAAATCTGTAACCACAACTTTGAATCGAAGTACATTATCACAGGCCTCATATTGTGGAGAGACTGCCTTTATTTGGTTAAAACTGTGGCATTTACCCTGTACAGGAAAGATTATTCTTCAATAAGAAACTGCAGGAGCAAGGTTTTTTGTTTGTTTGTTTGTTTGAGTTTTTTGTGCAACTTGTTCATGCTTGGTGGATTGCAGCATTGTACTATTTTCTTTCTGAAGCACAGGCTGATGGGCAGCCTCCCAGAACACTGGTATTTACGCTGGCAGAAGGAAAGGGCACGTGGCAAATCACACGCCGAAACTGAAACCTGCTGCCTAGAAGTCACATTTCACAGGTCACATAAAATCCCAGGACCATGCCCTCGGAGTAACCCAGGGGAGTACTGTCTCCTGCAGGGAGAGAGTGGCATTGTGTACCAGCGAGCATTTATGTACTCTCAGCCATGCACAGCCCTCTCCGATGGCTGCCGTTCCACAGGAGCCATTTACTACCCTCTGACCCTCTTCTCTCACAGTGAGGTCAGGTTTCAGACAAGCTAAACAGTTGCTTGTCTCCTGGGTAGTTCAGGGCACTGATGGAGTTCTTTGCATGTTACCCAGATAGACTACTGACTTTTTCAGAGAACGGAGTGAAAATACTATAGAATAGTGACAAGAATCAAGTTATACATTCTACCAGAATGAGTTCAATGAAAGCCCTGTGTGTTAGCCAAAGTTCTCCCAAGATTCAAATTATCTGCATTCCTCATATAGTGCAGAGATGTGCAAGTATATATATAAACATAAATGGTCTTCAAATTTAAGGACCTCTACAGAGAAGAAAATGTATTTATCATACAGAATTTCTCAGATGACTATGGAGGCTGTCCAGTTCCTGATCTCTAACTTGAGCTGGCAGACAGAGACCCAGAACTCATGATGCAGATTTAGCTCAAAGACAGTTTGCTGGACAATTCCACCTTGCTCAAGGAAGCCCATCTTTCTGTTCTAGTCAGACCTTCCACAGATCACATGAGGTCCACTGAGATTATGAATGCCAGTTTGCTTTCCATAAAGTTCATCAATTTAAATGTTAATCTCATCTAAAAGCATCCTCCAAGTTGATATATAAAATTAACCAATACACCTTGTTACAGGCAAGAAACCTACCATGGTATACTGGCTACTGGAACATCCAACATTAAAGCCTTGCTTAATGGGGAAAGAATTATAGAGCTTAGAGGGAGACGTTTCACTCTCTACACTCTTTAATAAATGGAGAGACATTCACGTGGCTAACCTATTTGGGGAGGTGAGAATGGGAACTTCAAAGAATCTGTGTCAAAACTTACAGCATTTGTGGAACAGAAGATTAGTATGCTTCCCTAAGAGGGTCCTGCTTACCCACACACTGACAACTAGCATTCACACAGGGCATGAGAGGGAGATATGGAAGTACTCATGAGCTGATGCAGCCCTCTCCTCATGGTCCTAACTTCTAAAAAGAGAAGGAAGATCCCAAAGTTGAGGTTGGCAACTTTTCAGGCATGAGGCATGAAGAACAGAAGCTCCCTTATCCACCAAGGAATGAGAAGGAAATCATACCAGGTTATAGTAACAAGCAGACCCTCAGCGTATGCAGAGTAGCTAATGACTGATTCCCCTGTCATCTGGTCTTGTTAAGGGCATTCTTCATTTGTAGGATTCATGGGCAATAAACTAGCTGAATGAGATGACTAAAAACAGATGATAGGCCCCTTATCATGGCTATGACCAAGGCCACAGTGGCTTCTGGGGATATTGTCTTCTTTACTCTCCTCTATTCATTAATTTTCTAGGGCTGCTATAACAAAGCACCACAGATTGGGTGGCTTAAAACAAGAAAAATCTTTTCTCTCCCACTTCTGGAGGCAGAAGTCTAAGATTAAAGTGTGTCAGTCAGCAGGACCACACACACTCAAAGGTTCAAAAATGGAATCTGGCTCATGGCTTTCTCTTCATTCCCAGTGTCTCCCATAGTCATTGCTGCTCATTGACCTCCGCTACCTAACTCGTGATCTCTGCTCCATCTTCACAAGGCTGTCTCCTCTCTGTGTCTCTCATCTAAAATGTTCTCATCAAAGACCTAGCTTATATTGTGTTATAGTCTACTCCGATGACTTCATCTCAGCTTGAGCACATCTACAAAGACTATTTCCAAGGCAGCTTACATCCTCAGATGCCAGAGGTTAGGATGTCAACATACCTTTTGAGGGCATCACAGTCAATGGATACAACCCTAGGTGGATAGAAATTGGCAAGAGAGGAAGCCATGGCATGTCCTGCACTGATTAAAAGCTCTTAAAAAGACAACAGATTTATTCAATCTGAAGAGAAACCATAGTATTTTTCAATCCCTGATACAAGATATATATACACATATACATGCTCTTAAAAAAATATCCAGCTTACATAAAGTACGGCACTGTGAAATCTGCTACACTGTAGATGCAAACTTAGATCCCGGGGATCACTGAAGGTTAAAGAGCCACAGCTTCCACTTCTTGGCCGAGTTTTAATCTCAGTCACAGATGAGCAGCTGTTCCCTTTCAAGGGGCCACATTTCTTAAGCAGTTGAACTCATAATCAGGTTGCTGCTCCTGAAAGTTTAAGGGCTGAAATTTTGTAACTTTAAAGAAGGATATATTCTTACCTTGAAGGTCAAGGATTGTTTGAGATGTTCTCTAAGTATTTGAAGAGGACAATGTTTTGTAATATTTTCATATTTGCTGTATAATAAATAATAACTTCTGTTTCATTCTTAATTCATCAGTTTGGAAGCCATAGGAAGACAAATCAAGACCTAGTATGATTTGATATCCTAAAGTTTCATTTCTAGAAGCTCAGAATAAAATTTAAAAGGTGCTAAAGAGAAGAGAGAAATCACTGCTGACAACAAATTTTACCTAGCAGTCCAAAATTGTTTATCAGGCTAATAAAATGTGCCAATACTTACTACCACTCTAAAATATGCACTAATAATAAGGAGAGATATAAGGCATAATATGGTCATTGATGAGATATGAATTTATAGCTCCTGGAGGAGGAAAATTATGGGACATCTCACAAAGGGCAAAGTTGGCTTTGTATACAACTAATGGCTTTTCTCCTTTGATAAGCGTCAGAAGAAAATAACATTGATTTTTTTTTTAGTTATAAAATACCAATACCTATTTTGTATAATCAAGAAATAAAACATTTTCAGGAAATTACCTTTCAGTTCTCATATATTTGTGTGTGTGTGTGTGTGTGTGTGTGTGTCCCACTGATAGTTAAAAATTAACAGCTTTCTATGGAAAACAGAGGTAAGTATTATACTTTCTGATTCTTGACCTGGTAAGTTACCAACCATAACAATTTTTTTCTGCATTTCTTAAACCAAAAGACAAATAGAGATCTTCAAAGTAAACTTTCTGTTGCAGCACTGTATAATACCTGGATGCTCTGCATTTTTCTCAACTAAATGCTCACCCTTATTGGAAGAAACCACAATTTAAAGGCTGCTTAATAGCCTTTGAGGACAAGATAATGGTCCTCCCTTCATTTATGGCTGGAAGTTAGAGACCCTATATGATGTAAACAGTTCCTTAACCACAGCTTCCTTTTTCCTAAACATTTAAGTGTGATGTTAGGGTTTTTTATGTTCTCCACTGGATATAAATATGTAAACATTAGAGGCACATCATCTTCTCTTCTTAATAACATTTAAACTCAATTTTGAACTTCTAGAACACTGCGGTTGTGAGCTCCTTTTCCAAATTACACAAGAATTATTATATCACATTTTATATTTTATTCATTATCTTGCTACACACAAGTTAAATTTCACTTGTATCACTGAATTTTGACTGGCTAAATTTTCATTCTGTTTTGTAAATATCATTTTGGAATTTGCTATTTCTTCTATATCCTTTTATCCTAATGTGATGTAAAATGCTAAACAGATAATGTTCAATTGGCAATTTTCACTTTGGTAGTTTTCACATCCAGATTTATGATTATTAGTAAAGAGAAAATCATTCCCAAACTGCAACCAGCCATTACAGAATGAATTCCTATCTAATCTGAGTTCTAATTATGTCAAATTAATTATATTTAATTATATTACATTATTAATTCATTATATTTTTATTCCTCCAAAACTAAAACAGTAGCATATACCATAGATAATAATAATAACTAAGAAAAATGGCCCATTTTTATTGAGCACTGAATATACAGGGGTAGGTATCCTGCTAAGAATCATCTCATATGCATCTTGTGCATTAAACCTGAAGGATGCATGCCTGCCAACTCTCGCTCAGACAGATTCTGCAGTGACCCATGCCGGCCACAGTAATGATGTAGGCCCCCAGGACATAGAGCCCCAGATTTTCTAATGAAGTCTCTGGCCCACACATTGTATGATGATCCTTGCCTTCAGAAGATGCTGCAGGTTGTTATCAAAGACCAAACCTCAACTGTGTGTGGAAGGTATAGAGGGAAGTATCCCACAGAGGGGACAGATAGTCATCTACAAAGGGAGACATAAAAAATCATCTGAGAGCACCCACTCCCAGAGGAAAAGTGGGACTGCCATGGAAATGCCTGGAGGCATAATGAGTACCACAGAGCTCTCAGCTCAGAAAGATGCACTCAGGTTCCCCTGGAATGAAGAAAGGAACTGTCCCCTCTGTACCATGTGCCTCATCATTCACATATGAAGTGTGGGTTCCAGTGCCTACTTTGAAAAGTTTGGCACTAGAGCAAATCCTAGTCCACTTCCTGGGAGCTCAGGGAGGGTGAGAGGTGGGCTCCTGGTCCCACAGTGGGGCACACGTGGTCTCCCCTTTCTTGACTAGAGCCCAGAAGTGTGGCTGCATGTGACAATAAAAATTTCTTAGCTTAGTCCTTTGTCAGAGGGACAACTGGTACAAAACTTTTCCCAATTCGTGGGTTTCCTTTTCACTCTGTTGGTGATTTATTTTGATGTGCAAAAACTTTTTGATAAGACAAGATCCCAGTTGTTGATTCTTTGAAGTACTTCCCGTGCAGTTTGGTTTTTGCTAACGAACTCTCAGCCTACCCCTATGTCCTTGAGATTTCTACCTACTTTTTCTTCCAGTAGATTTAGTGTTTCTGTTTCAGTGTTTAGATCTTTGATCCATTTTGACTTTAGTGCATGGTGATAGGTATGGGTCTAGCTTAAATCTTCAGCATGTGGAAAGCCAATTTTTCCAGCACTACTTATTAAAGAGGCTATCTTTCTTCCAGTGAACATGTTTGGCCCCTTTGTCAAAGTTAAGGTGGCCAAGCATGTTTGGAGTTGTGTCTGTATCTTCTATTCTGTTCCAATGATCCTGTTTTGTTGCCAGTACCATGTTTATTTTGTTACAGCAGCTTTGTAGTATAATTTCAAGTCAGGGATTGTGATGCCTCCTGTCTTGTCTTTGTTTCCAAGAATTGTCTTCGTTATTTTAGGTCTCTTCTAGTTCCAGATGCATTTTCAGAATGTTTTCTCTAGATCTGTGAGGCATACTAATGGTATTTTGCTCAGAATTGCATTAAATCTGTATAGCAGTTTTGGGAGAATGGCCGTTTTCACTATGTTGGTTCTTCCTATCCACGAACAAGGGATATCTTTTGATTTTCTGAATTCCTCTTCAATTTCTTTTTTCAGAGTACTGCAATTTTCATTGTATAAATCTTTTGCTTTGTTAGATTTATTCCTAAGTATTTCATTTTTTTGGATGGTATTGTTAAGGGTGTGGTTTCCCTAATTTCTCTCTCAGTGAGTTTGTTGTTTGTGTACAGGAATTCTATTGACTTTTGAGTGCTGATTTTTTACCCAACTACACTCCTGAATTTGATTCGTAAGTCTAGAAGTCTGCTGGTGGAGCTTTTGGGAGTCTTCTATGTAGAGTATCATGTCATCTGCAAATAATGATGATTTAACTTCTTCCCCTCCTATCCTTACTCCTTTTATTTCTCTCTCTTGTCTAATTGCTTTGGCTAATGTTTCCAGAACTATGTCGAATAGGAGTGGTGATAGTGGACAACCTTTTCTTGCTCCTTATTATAGAATGACAACTTTCAGCTTTTGTCCATTTAGTATGATGTTGACTGTTGGTTTGCTATAAATGGCTTTTATCAGATTGAGGTAAAAACCTTCTATTCTGATTTTCTTGAGGGTTTTTACCATAAATGAGTGTTGGATTTTAGAACTGAAAAAAATCAGGCTTCCCAAATTCAAAGACCCAATACAAAAATGGGCATCTGAGATGAATACACAATTCTCAGAAGAGGAAATACAAATGGCAAATAAATATATGAAGAAATGTTCAACATCACTGGTCTTTTAAGAAATGCAAATTAAAACAACTCTAAGATACCATCTCACTCCAGAAGGAATGGCTAACATCAAGAAATCAACAAATAACAAATGCTGGAGGGGTTGCAGGGAAAAAGGAACCCTTTGCCACTGTTGATGGGAGTGTAAAGTACTGGTAAAACCACTGTGGAAATCAGTGTGGAGATTCCTTAAAAGAGGAATTGAAGGTTCCATTTTACCTAGCTATTCCCCTTCTGGATATTTTCCCAGAAGAGTTGAAAACATCATATCACAGCAATATATGTGCACCCATGTTTATAGCAGCAAAATTTGTAATAGCCAGATCTTGGAAACAACACAAATGCCCATCAACTGAGGAATGGATAAAAAATATGTGGTATTTTTATACAATGAAGTACTATTCAGTGATAAAGAAGAATAAACTCGAGGCTTTCATAGGTAAATGGATGCAAGTAGAGACCATACTCATAAGTGAAATAAATCAGACTCACATGTGTAAACACCATATTGTCTCACCAGTGTAAGAAACTGAAAGTAAATAAGATCCAAAAGTTATACTAGATTATAATGAAAGGGAAAGAAAGTGCTCAAAGGGAAAGCATATTGTTTGATCAATTTTGCATACCTGTATCTGGTAATCTGAGCAACTATTTTAAAAATAACAATATAAAATATAACAACCATTGTTAAATTTCTACCGTTTTAGTTTGAAATCTTGTATCACTATTTTGTTGTTGTTGTTGTTGTCATTATTTGGCTTTTGTTGTTTCTTTCTGGTTTTTTGTTTGCTTGCTTTCTAACTTTTCTGTGCTTTTTTTTCTCTCTTTAAAGTAAAAAAAAATTGCTGAGCTCGGAGGTCTGTAGCACAGGGACCCGAACACAGAGCGGAGCTGAACCCCAAGAGCAGGAATCATCCTTCTCCAGAAAGACACAGTCCTGGCACGCTTGTGGGTGAGAGGGGTTCTTTCATCTGGAAACAGCCTCAGCCTGGAGAGAGGGGATTGAGCGCACTTGGGGGTGCAGCACACTTCGGGGTACAGTGCTGCAGAAAGAATGCAGAAGCCCTGTTTGCACGCAGCTGAGGTGTGAAAGGGTGGAGCCATCGTTTTTTAGCAGAAGGTGCTACTATATGCTGCTGTACCACAGGGGTCCTTGTGCACTCATTTGTAATAATAATAATAATAAATACGTAACTCTATTTACATGGTAGGTGCATGGAAAGATTTACAGGCGTGTCCTTTAATTTGACAGAACTGCAGAAACATGCCCCACAATGAAGGAAATTTAGGGGAACTGGGAATAAAGAAACTGGTGGTCAAGAATAAGTGCCAGTAAGATCAAAGAAGGTTTCTTTCAGAGGACAAACCTTAGGATAGACTATCATGACATGATAACAGAACCAGGAAAGAGTGCAAAAATTGGGCTGGGAATTTAGCTCAGCAGTATAAGAGCCTGCCTGGTAAGCATGAGGTCGTGAGTTCAATCCCCAGTACCAGCAACAACAACAACAAATTAATGCATCCTGTTCTTCTATTATGAAGACCCTGTGTGAGATTATCGGGACTCAAGGTCAAGGAAAAATTCTGTTATTTTGACTTCTCCACTCCATAAGAGAATCACTGCATTCTGAAGCATTACACATCATATAATTTACAGATGGGTTCTAATTCATTTTTCACCTTGCTCCAATGGTAGGTAATTCTAGCAGCCCAGTTGTGTTTAAACTTCAGAAAAGAATCTGCTTTAGTAAACAGATTCAAAGGCTTCAGGTGGGATCCTGAAGAAATTCCTGGACACTAAGACATCCATTGTTTGACATTTCTTGAATTAATGGAAAAGTACACTGAAGAAAATCTGTCACTTATTTTATCCAAAAAGAAATAAAAACTGCTTCTGTCACTACGGGAAACACTTATGCTACAAAGAATGGGCCCTTTTCCAGGGTCACATAGATTCTAGAAAGATATGCAACGTACTAAATTCAGCACAGAATTCTAAGTGTATAAGAGCCTATCTTCTACGTATCAGAGGACAGAATCTATAGCTTTCATTTTTTTCAAAATAGCAATAATAACAGCAACAAAATAAGATTGGCAGCCATTGCTCTGAAGAATTTGTCTAGTAGCCCCCAGCATAATTATTTGTGTCCATTTCTACAAAGAACATAAGCTCCCATTTTTACATTCCCATTGTTTATTCTATTATACTATTTTTTTAAATCAACAACTAAAAAAGACAATTTTGTGTGAAAAAGGCAATTTTTAAGACAAAATTTAAGACTGTTCCTAGGGCTACAAGGAAGGTGTCAGTTTAAGAGGAAAAAAGATTAGGGAATAACAGCCAGTGCTATATGCCTTATCTCTTCAGGTACAAATATCTTATGAATAATAAAATCATTGTCTCTGGTTATTGGGTATGAGAAAGATAAGTATGCCCAACATGGCAAGATAGAGGAGCATTAGCACCTCCACACTGGCTGGATACAGATTCAAAAGTGAGTTAAGAATCCCTTGGTCATCTAAGAGGAGGATTATTCCACACATAGGCCCCTAGGTCAATTTAAATTATTAAATTTATCTCAGCGACCTAAGGCCTTGACATCGTCGTGCATGCTTTTTATCTTTCAATCCTGTTAGCACAAGCATAGCAAAAGGGGTCAGAGATGACAGAAAAAAGAAAAAGAAAAAGGAAGAAGAAGAAGATCCTCATCCCTCGTGGGTATGTAGGTGGTTGATGACTGAGTCAGAAGGGAGCCAGCCTAGATCATTTTGAAAGTATTTGCCTGCAAACTGGCTGTCTGCACTGCTTGTTACTTTTATTTATTTTGACAGTGACACAGTGATGCCTGTGGGTCATACCCACGAGGAGGGGTGATGCGGGGTCACTCGCAAAATGGCGTTCATGTCCTGCCCGGGGCTGGGCCTCGTCTGTGGCGGGCAGCATAGCTTTCCTCAGGCATCAGCTAGGCCTTCCCTGCTCTGGGGTCTGTGGCTCTTGCCAAGATGCCTTCCAAATTCTGTATATTCAAATTTTTTTCAAAAGAAAGGTAAAGACCCTTAGCACGGCATCCAGAGCTCTGCCGAGTCTGGCCCTACCTGCCTCTCCAGCCCCAACTCGACCCCCTTACTTCCCTTGCAGGAAACTACAGCCACACTGGCCATCGCTCCCTCCTCGTGTGACCCCCAAGTCATCCTGCCTTGAAAGCTTCATCTCTACTCCTTCTCTGGCTGGGACAGTGGCCCCATTCTCGTTTAATTACTGTCCACATCCTCCAAGTCTCAGGATGCCATTTAATCCTTCTCAGAGGTCTTACTGATCTCCCCACGTGGAAATGACAAGCTCTTACACCGTTTTACTCCTCTGTAGTTTTTTAGAGTAGTTTATCAGGACACTGAGGCAGTCTTAGATCTGGTTATGTCCACTTAGATACAGTTATCTCTACAATTATTTGGCCGATATTGCTGTCTCCTACGAAGCTATATTTTCAGGAACCTGGCCATCCTATGTCCAACACCCAACACAGGGCCTAGAAAAGTGACTGCCTTTGCACAGACGTAAATGAAAAACTTAAGACTTTTCCCGCTTTCACCATTTTTCTGCTTTAACAACCTGTCACCTATCCTTAGTGTCAGAAGAAAAACTATGTTCTGTTTGTCTTTCTTTACTTCTTTTTCCAGTACCTGAAGTCTACAACACTAAACCAGGCCTTCTACTCTCAGCTCCAAGGTGGTCAAAGCATCCTTGAACCTGTGTGGTGTGCCACGCCACCAGCGACAAGCTGGACCTACCAGTGATGACAGCTGAAGTTCTTCAGCTTAGTCTATGTAGGATGTTGTGGTTACAAAATCTCATGTTACCAAAACCAAATCTGGGAGACAATATTTTTCAAATACCACAGGAGACAAATCAGCACACACTGAAGTGACGTGCTAAGCAATCAACCGGTATCACACTGCCGCTTCAACCTACCCACTTTAGAATATCACATTGCATCATTGATTTGGATGGTTCAAAGTGGCAAAGGAGAAACATTCTCCAATTTCCTACCACTGAGCACAAATGAGCACCACATAATGAGCAATCTTATGACCCTGCACACCAAGCATAATCGCTAAGGAATTGTAGCTTAGAGTGACTCATTCAGCAAATGTTTAACAATCATCTAATGTGATCCAGGTATGTAAATGGTGTAGAGATCTGTAAAAGGGCAATTCTCCCATCCCACCAAGCTGCTATTCAAGAGAAGAAAGGGGATGGAAGAAAAATGAAGTATTTAATAATTCTGCTGGTATAAGGGCATACTATTTTAGAAAGAATAGTCATGAAAATGATGTCCAGAGAGATGATAATTGATCTGAAACCCAAGGAAGAGAGAAAACTACCAACAAGGCCATGTGCATTTCAGTCAGTCATGAGCAAGGCCCTGAGCCAGAAGGACTTTTGTGCACAAGGAAGAACATGAGGACAGTGCGCCCCAGATGAAATAAAGCAGGAATAGTGGAATCAGGAAAGCATCTGGAGTCCACAGCCCTAGGGCTCCTCATGCAATGCTGAGAACTTTGGACTGTTACCACGAGTAGCATGGAAAGAATCACTTGACCTGATACCCATGCTGGAAGAATCCCATTTGCTACTACAGAGAGTAAACCAGAAGAAAGAGTTGGGATATAGGGAGCTAGATCTGCTGCTATTGCATCCAAATGAGGCCCTCAGGTAGGAGCAGCGGAGGGTCTGAGGAGTGACGTGGTTTTCACTCTGAATGCGTATAATAGCTGCACTGAAACTGCTGTCTACAAATCCAGCATCTAGGCCCCTAAGGGATGCTTTCTTTTGGCTTCCTTTTTTCTATAAGCACAAGCAATGCATTTCTGTTCCTTTGGGTATCCCATAATATTTTGCTAAAAACAGGACATTGTAGATAATTGAATGAAGTAGCTTTGAAAATCTGATCCTATACCCCCGCCCAGGATTTGTTTTGCAGCAGGTCTGTATTTTGTTTTGTTAGTTAGTTAATAACTGGTCACAGGCTTGCTTGCTTGCTCTTTCCTTCTTTCTTTCTTTCTTTTTTTTTTTTTTTTTTGAGACAGGATCTTGCTATGTAGCTCAGGTTGACTTCTAATTCATGGTAATTCTCCTGCCTCAGCCTCTTGAGTGCTTTGATTACAGGCATGTGCCATCATGTGTGACTCTGGTCACAGGGTTTCTGAAATTCTGAACTTATAAATCTGCCAGGCATCTCTTAACACCCTGTATGTGTGTTGGGACCTTCCGTGCTTGGGCCACTTACCAGTCTCCCTTAGCCTTCACCCCTTGCTGATGCAAGGTCTCAGGGGCTATCAAAGGTGAGTCACTGGAGACCTCCTTGGGGCTATGCTGCAAATACTTGGGTTTTAAAACTCCAAGAATATGCCAGAGCTTCTCAAAGCCTCCTGTGGACATCTTGATCACAGAGTTTTTTTTTTTTTTTTTTTTAAAATAACTTTCTTGGCCAAGATATTGTCTGCCCTAAGTAATACTGTTGATTTAGGCAAATATGAGGGTTTTTTTTTTTTAAAGTAGTTAACTACGTCTAGCAAATGCCCCAGTGGTAGGATTTTTCCCATGGGACTCTGAGTCAGGTCAAATAATGGCAATCCCCTGATAACTGAACTTTCCCCAGAGGATGGTGAGATGGACCAAACAGGGCCAACACACCAGAGATGGGCCTGTTTGAAAAGTTCCATGCACACTCTGCTCCCCCAGCAGCTGCGAACCTGCTGGTCTTTGTGGATGCTATGATGTCGAGCGTGCTGACTGGCAAAGATGCTGGAGAGATGAGAGAGGGATGGGAATAGACCCAGTGAAAACCTACGACCCTGCTGTTCTTCCCAAAGCTTAGCAGCTTGTCCTGTCACTGACGTTCAGATTCCTGCAAGTCCTTAGTCAACTCCAGAGTTCCTGACAGTGTTCGAAAAAGGATAATATTGACAATTTTGCCAGTATTGTCGTTGTTTTACAGAGGAATGGACTTACGGAAATCTTCGCTCCATCATTCTAAAGCTCCCTCCTCTAAGAAGTGATGGGATTTTAAAGATGTTTGGAGCAGAAGAAATAAGATTTCCCCTAGACTTGGATGTGGGGATTGAAAGAAGCAAGGAGTTAAGGGTAATTTCAAAGTGTGAGTCATAGGTAACTAGAAAAATTAGATCTCTATTTACCGAGATGGTTAAAAATAGGATCAGTAAGTGTCTGAGGGAGATAAAGAGAACAATTCTGAACGTACTAAATTTGAAGCATGTATTAGGCATAGAGGCCACATTAGCTGTCGGGATATTTAACTCTGGCAAGGAGATGGTACAGTGGGAGGTATCACATATAAACGATATTTAAGCAATGGAATGATGACCTACATAACATGAACATATCTACATAGAAGTCCTAGGAGTAAGATCTGAGACATTCCTATACACAAGAACCAGAAAATGGGAAATATGCACCAGAGAAAAGCAAGAAGGCATGAGGTAGAAAGTGAAGCACAAGGCGGTGATTTACCACGACTACACAGCCGGAACAAAGAAAAGCCACGTTACAGCTATCAAGGGCTTATGTACAAGACAGTCCCAAAACTGACCTTTGGACTTATGGTTGTCTTAAAAAGAGCACTTTCAACAAGGCAGAGATGGAAATTTTGTAAAGATTCCAAAACGAGGTGGAGAAGAGGAAGTGTAGGCATGTATATAGGAGGTTTTCCTAGGACTTGTTCTATCCAGGAGAGCACAAAAATGTGGTCACGTCATGGCCATGAGATGGGGTCACTCATAGTTTTGTGCCTGAGGCAATCAGAGCAGGTCCTAAAATGCTGCTGCCCACACCCACATGGGGTGTAAAGGTTCTGTCGAGGAGGAGGAAGAACCATGTAGGCCTCCATTTTCACGCACACCCCAGTCAGGAAGCAGCGATTCCCGCTGAGAGGAGACTATGCCCCGCCTACTTTGCTTGTCTTGGCAGCGAGCACCTGTGTAGCAAAGCGCTCTTCCGCTAGAAAGTAGGACAGGAAGTGAGGGGAAGGCTGGAGGCACCCGGAAACCCGCTGGTGTGACCTAATCCCAAAGTGGGTTAGGGTGAACCACGTGATCAGGAAGAGGCCACAGCCTTGGTGCAGCACGAGGCCTCGAGGAGAGAGCCCTGCAGTCCCACAGCCTCTCCCCAGGGCTGGTCTGGGACACGCAGAGGCGCAGCAGCTGGCAGCCAGTCTACCACGCAGGATTTGGGGTTTGGGGCAGGTTATGGTTATTTCTCTGCATTCATGTATTCGTCCATTCATTTACATTTTGGGGGTTCAGTTTTTTAGTAAAAAGAGATGGAGATTTAGATCAAACCTCATTGCTGCTCCCTCCTTAGAGTCGCATGCATTTGTGATTAAGGTCATAAATAATAACACAGAACTGTCCACACTAGAAAGAAATGTACAATCCTTCTAACCAAGTATCAAGGCCATCCCAAAATACTGAAGTTACCACACACAACACCCCAAAATTGGGCCCCATGACTGCAGTCGAACTCCACCTTCTAAATTATGCACATCAGGAAAACAGTCACCCCTAAGTACATTGTCTTAGCTGCATTTTTTCTCTCTGGATATGCCACGTGCTATAGTGTCTCACAATTTCCTCCTCGGATCAGTCTTCTAGAAAGTCAATTGCTAAGTCTTTTGCAAAATTTACCAGCCCCTAAAATGTGTTTGATGTGACAAACCTTAAATAATTTTTTAAACTGCAGCTCTTCTTAAAGATGCTTTTACTCTGTCATCTCTGAAAATTGAGTGTCTCCTGACACCCTGTGAAAGTTTCCCATTTTCTTTCCTCCTGACTCACACAGGCAGACAGAACTGAGGACTCTGGTAACGAGTGCGGCATGACCCTGGGTTCCCCACCCCGAAGTGCACCTCATTTACTGCCCAATCAAACTCAGCGGTTGCTGCAGTTAGGTAGGCAGCCCTTACCCTGGAGTTTAAAATTCCCCTCCTACAATATATATAGTTAGTCTTAATAAATAAATGACTTGGACCATGCATTATATATCACTCAAATCCACGAGGACACAAATTATGTATAATACATCGGCTGTGTAATTTATTTATTAAGCAAAACGTGAATTTTCCATGCTGGTGTGTGGAGCACAGTTTGTCACATACTGCTAAATGATGTATTCTTATTAGTCCCACTCAATTACCAAGTCATCCCTCTGTGCATGGTGTATTTGTTAATGATAGTGCCACAACGCTGCGTCTACAATACCTGTGATTTTAGTGATTCATAACCGCTCACTAAAACTGTGAAAATGATAAATTGACTGCTGCTGATTAAATGCCGCCAACAGTATGTTTCATATGTGTTTGTCGCAGTTAGGAGTTAAAGAAACAGCATTGCTCAAAATCATTTAAATATCTAATTAAGCCCAGCCCTGGCTAGAAAGAACTCATCAGAATACAAGGATGAAAAAATAAAAGAAATCTCTGAGGGAGAAGAGGGAGGAAACGCCATCTGTAAAGCTTCACTAAAACAGCCTGGTTGGCTGTAAAGAAATTGTCATAAGGACAATTGGTAAGGGATAATCCCCAAATTGCAAAGGGCGTGGAAGGTAGTCCCGACTGCCCAGGACCACGGCTCTTGGGTATCTGATGACCTTCTCTGGGATTAGTCCGGGACAATGGTGGATTTCAGTCACACAGAAGGAAGCACAAGGTGACGGCTTTGAAACTGGAGAAAATTCCTTGAGGCCTGGGAGCGGGTGAAGCGGAGGCTGGAAGGGAGAGGAACGTTTTCCAGCGATTGCAAACAGCCTCCCTCTGGCTTCCACCTCACAGAAAAGGCTTTGTAATGTTTCCGCGTGACAAACGGCAGCCGAAAGGAAAATATCATTTCAAACAAAGATTAATTATCTTTACGGCTGCATCTAATTTTTTCTCCCCTTCCGTGAATCCATAGAGATCTTGTAGCTAATATTCAAAGCAGGATAGAACAAGACCAAGCCCAGTACATGCTCCGGTGTCAACTCGCTGCTAATTTAGGCTGCTGGAGTAACTACACAGACAATAAACACAGGCAGCCAGGAAGCTCGGTGATCTTATTAAGACCAGCTGGGAAATGCTTACTTTCTTTTGCAATTTTGAAATCAATTGAGAAATGTAAATATGAAAAGAAGGTGATTTCTTTTGAAAATCAGTCCTAAATTAGACTACATCTTAAGAATGTTTGGAGCAGAAAGTGGTAACAATCTTTTCAGGTGAACTATTTTGAATTTATGGTCCTAAAATATTTTTGGGTTTGCCCGTACCTAAAACACTTTTTAAAGTTTCTTTTATATTGATAAAATTTTGGGGAACATTTCCATGGTGACTTTGCCCTAAAGTGTTGTTTAAAATGAATGTGGAATATTAATTATTAGCAGAACAAATCTGTAACTGACCATGAAGAAAACACATGTTAAATATTGTCTTCGAAAAAGCCAGTTCCACCCTTAAAACTTAAAACTCCACAAAGGCCGATTGCCAAAGTCTTGGACCACTGGATGGCTCACGATAACAGTTGCACTGTGAACTTTTATAGGCATTGCAGAGGTCATTTTTAAATGCTAGAGCAGAGCTCAAACCCTAACACATATGTATCAATTTAAACATACTTAGCCTTGAAAGTTGGATGACTTCCTTTTTGTCAAAAATCCCTAGCGTACTTTTAATGACATTTAAAATTTTTATTCTCACATCTGAAAGTAATTCCATGGTGTCCTGGCAACTCAGGAGTCTCTGGAACCCTGAAACAAAATGCCTCGCATATCAGCCAGAGTCCCCTCAGTCGATTATAGGAGAGCTGCTGTGTTCGCTGGTTTGCTTTTCACTTCCACTGCAAATCCGAGTTACAATCATGAGTCTGTTCTCTAAAAAAAAAAGAAGCTCTCTGAGTGTGCAGGTCTCCAAGGGTGGTAGGCCCCCAAGATCTGAAATGTCTTCTGACATTTCACTGCTGTGTGAGTGCAATGTCCTCGCTTGCTTTTTAATTAACTCTCCACACTGTATAGATTCTGGATTTCAAAGATGACCAACAGGCTCAGTAACAATCCCGGTCTCCGTTCTCATCTACCTTCAGTCCGTGGCTCCTGCACCTCCCATGGTAGCACCAGGACCCCTTCAGCAGTTCCCAGTGCAGCTCTGGCCAGCAGCACTCAAGACTGGTCACCCTGTGCGGGGCACAGGCATGCAGCATTCCAGAGGACAGTCACTTGGGAAGCTTAACCTGAAGAGAGTGACTCTCTCGCACTACCGGCCCCTGCAGACTGCTGACACTGGGGCCTGGTCTCCATTTCCCTGTGTGTCCTTTGTCACAAGCCTTCCAGGTCACCATGCCTGCTCCTTCACATACCTTTGTGATGGTGTCCTGTGAATAGTGTTTTTCAGTGCCCCTTCCTTGACCACTATGGTCCAGGAGTTACAGGAATGGTACTATCACAAAGTACAAATCAGACATAACATGTTGACTTTATCAAGACCTTGGGTCCTGATGTTTGCTCTTATCCCCCATTAGAACTAGCACGAGCCGTGAGGCATTTTCTAGAAACTTCTTCAACAGCCATGTCGTGGACCAATCTCCTCCTCCAGCTTCCTGCTTTTTCGTTTTTTTTTTTTTAACCAAGCTTGTCAAAAACTTTTAAATACAAAGTAGTTTAAAGACAAAAAAACCTAATTCTATTAAACAAAAACCCCAAAGCACGAAGCAATGACGAACAAGTAGTCTTCCGCAAATAAAGTTGTTCAGTAGACCTCCTGTGAGACAATTTATCCAGTGAAATGTGAATGGAAAAGTTCTTAGGAGACAGTTCAAGTGTAAAGAGTGAACCTGTGAGAAAATTTCCTTTTACTACCAGCAGTAGCTGTACAATTAGAAGGTACCTGTTTTACCTAGCAACTGTACAGAGAAGCAAATAAAAATGAAGTCGAGCTCCTGGAATTCCAAGTTGATTTTATAATAACAATAAGAACAGTCCTTCAGCACAGTCACTGGTAAGTCCTGCACAGAAGCCTCGAGGTGTGTTTCTGAGATGCACCGTCGTGAGAGCCCTTTAGTTTCAGTGTGCGGGTCGGGAGCTGAAAGGGTCGCATTTCCACGGTGACCTCAGGCTGGGGCAGTGGGACAGCATGGACAGATTCCTCCCTGGGTGCCATCTCCAAGGTCCCACCATACGGCGGGAACAAAAGCCTGAGCCCGCGTTGCCTCTGCATTGACCTGGGCTCTGGGGCCAGCTGCCCTCCTTGCCCCAGGGACAGAGGACACCAGGCAGAGGGAGAACTGGGAACATTTGCAGAAGGAGAAAGGTCCCCTGGTCAAAACGTCTGTTTTCACTTCCACAGCTTAAAATTAAAGCATGCTTGTTTCTTTGCTTTCAAATGTCTGTCTGAAAGTACGATTTCTCTGGGAGTATCACCCTGAATTGGCACTTTTTTTTGTACTGGTACTTGAACCCAGGGCCTCTGCACTGAGCTATATTCCCAGTCCTTGTTTTTTGTTGTTGTTGTTGTCATTGTTGTTTTAATTATACGCAGACTAACTTGCAAAGTCCCTAAATTCCCCAGGTTGGGTTCAAATCTTCCTGCCTCAGCTTCTGGGAGTACTTGGATTACAGGTGTACATCACCACATCCTGCTTGTATTGACCGTCTTTTAGTAGGATTTATTTTAAAACAAACTAAGGTCATTTTCCTTGTGAAAGAAGAAATGTTGAAAGTATAAGGAGCATGAAAAAATAGGGGAAGATGAGATAATTTTAAAGAAGGGAGCTCATCACAGGGAAGGAACAGAGATGTGTAAGGGCAACCCCATCCCAAATATTCTATAGCTGCACTTCTTCCTGTGATCTGGAAAGAGGCACAGTATCACCATGCCATACTTCTTTTAAAGAAAAACACAAAAACATCAAGATTGAAAATAATTAGTCTGTCAGAGGCAGCGACAACACAAGATACCAACGCTTCTGACCTGAAGGCGAATACTTTTTAAAAATTTTTTTAATTTTGAAAACAAGCAAACAAAAAAAGGACAGAAATGACACAGAATTTTAAAAAAAGAAATAGGAAACTAACACTAGTTAACATATTGCACACTGTTATCTTGAAAGAAGTTGTTCTGATTACAAGATTCAGGCATGAAAAAAATGTTCAAACAATCAGACAATGAAAATGCGAACTGTTCTTTTTGATGAACAGACTGTAGTATAGTTATATATGTTGTATATATTTACATGTGCACATACATATTTATATGTATACATATTTATATATATATATATATAATCTTTCCCCTTCTTTATTTTTCTCCTTTTCCCATCGCAGTTGTTCTTTCCTTTTGATCACTTTCTTTCTCTTTTCTTTTCACAATATCTATCATACATTTTAGATCTTATTTACTTTTTTTTTACACTGGGAGTCAATGTGATATAGGTCAAGATGCTAAAACCATAACGACACCTGTAATAGATGTTTTACAGTTGCCACATAGTATCATCCTTCCAATTCCTTTTTAACCCTATGTTTATAGTAATGTGCATGACACATGTGACTTCCATTTTTAAAAATACAAAAATCAAAATACATCAACAAGACCAAGAAAGGCACACATCGGAAAATAGTTTCCATGGTATTAATTGAGGTAGATGAAGGAGAGGGGCAGGAAAAAGCCAGAGAAGATTTTCTTATTTATCATAGAATAAAATGCACAATATTATGTGTCATAAATATAAGGAAAGAAAGAAAAATAACTGAGGTTACTAGTAAGTGTTTCTAAGAATCACACTCCTTTTGGGTAAGTACTGACCAAAATAGTAAGATGGCTTTACTTTTCTTTTTTTCTGGTTTAACCTTTAAAGACATAGTTCTCCAAGAGTCATGGGGGTCAACTATACTAATAGTAGAATTATTTTCCAAATGAAGTAATGGAGACTAATACATACAATCCACTCAGTGGAACTTAAAAATTAAAGGGAGACCACAAGAAAGTGAGTTACACGATCATTGCAAATAAAATGTGCACATTTTCTCCCTATGAGGATTGATGCTACCACTTATAACTGGCTAAGGCATGGTTGAAATGTCAAAATCATTGTAAAGAGAAACAGACAATTGTTAAAATTCGAAGAGGAAGGAGAAAAAGGGAAAGAAGAGGGAAAAGACAGAGACAGAGACATCGGTAGGCAGATGAGGAACTGTGGTCAGAAAAAGAGAGAGATGGAGAAAAAGTAGTGCAATTCTAGCACCAGGGATGAGAAGACAACTCTGGGTTTGAAACGCGCCAGGAAGGAAATTCTGAAAAGTGAGCCGCAATGCCAGGAAAGACCTTGGCAGAGAAGCCTTTGGAAACCGCTGCGCTTCAGCTTGTTTCCGAGGCCCAGCAATGTCTGCCCAGTGTGGAAACAAAACTCCTGGTAGTAAAACAAGCAAGGGGTACAGAATCACTAACATAGGAGGGGTCGTTTTTAGTGCTAGGATGCAGATTGCCTTTAATGGGCCAGGCCTTCAGGCATTTTTAGACTACGAGTAAAAAAAGGGAGACCGCAAGTCACTGGTCTCTGGGCCCAAAGACAGGGCATTTCGGCAGACTGAGTGCACAGGTAGAGCTTGGAGAGAGGGCAGAGCCATCCCACGGAAGAGACTCTGCAAAGCATGGCTTCCAGAAGACCAGAGGATCAAATCCCAAGCCGCATTCAGAGGTCCGGAAGTGAGGATTCAGAAAGCAGGGTAATCACTGCAGACCTCCATGTGGAAGATCAGAGCAGAAAGGCGGTAATGGTGTGCAGCTGGCAAGGCAGCCGGGAAACAATCAAGCGCAAAGGAAAGTGTCAGAGCAATTGTATTGCTAGGAGAGGAGGAGGAAGCAGTGAGCTAGTGAAGAGCTGGATACTGATGAACAGAGACGTGGGGCGATGGGAGGAGTGGTGGACGAGCATCTTCCAAGGAAGCCCCAGGTCAGGAGACGGGAAGGGAGAGAATTTGTGGTGGGCTCCCGTGAGAATGAAGAACTTAAGTTAAAAATGGTGAGGCAGCTTCTTCCGAGGCGCCGCTGCCTTGATCTGCAGCAGAGGTAAAGATTTAGGTTTTCATTCTTCACTCTTTCACTGCAAGCTTGATGCCTACTCGGTCTGCATGGCCCCTGAGAGACAGGCTCTTCCTGCTCCAGAGTAAGAATCGGAGGTCGCGGAGCATCGGTGCCCAGATGGCGCCGTAACTGAACGGTCCCTCTGTGAGTGCCCGTGCCTGTGCTTTCCGGATATTTTCTATTGTGGTCTTGTCATACGTAGAGGAGGGGAAAGAAGGGAGACCAAATCTATTTCATGAGGAGAAACACAAAACAATAATGGTGCCATTTCCCTCTTGGTTTAGTGACTCTGGGACCTGTTGTCTGTAAAATGCTTAAGATCTGAAAAAAATACACCTGCTACCAAAGGAGACGCGTAAAGTCTGGCAGAATCACTGGGGTAATGGCACCGTAAGCTGGTTTCTCAGTTCTTACGAAGAGCGAAGCAGCACCATCACCAAAGATACCCAGGCTCAGGTAGGTTTTGTAAAAGTTCTTTAATCCCAATATTGTTATGCAGCATTACTGGAACATTTGCTGTTAGGAAAGAGGAATGAAGCAGCACCTAATCCACCTCTCACGAGCATGGAGAAGTGGGGGCAGGAGGAGGGAGAAAGTCCTTGCTGGGCTGCCAGGGGTGCCTGAACTAAGGCCAGGCCTGCAAAACCGTGCAGTGGAGTAGGCAGGGCTCGGCCGGTGTGGCCTAATGCATAGATGTCACAGTGAGCTAGAAGCTCAGTGCAAGCAGGGGCTGCTACTGGGCTTGCTGAAGCTCTCTGTAGAATATCAGAAGACAATGGTGTCTACTTTCCTTGGCCACAGTGCAAGTCAGATGGGGCAGCAGACAGGAACACTTGGAAACAAGAAGCCGTGCAACCAGGAATGAAAGCGTGGCAGTGGTGAGCCCTGACCACACCACAGGAGGAGGAGACGGATCCCCTCCCCATGCACAGGCGTCTGGGGTGTGCGCTGGAAAAGACCAAGCCTCTGATGGCTACTTCACCAGAGGTTCCCCGGTTCATCTCCAGAGGACACTGCCTAAGGATTCCCCAGGCAACCTACAGGGGGATACTTGCCTATCCCTTTTCAAGAGGACTCTGCAGAAATACATTTCCACATCCCCGCTAGCGATTTTGGTGATTTCGGCACTTTGACAGAGTTACTGATATAAAACAAACCCATACTGGCAGTCTAAATGGCTGAAAAATACAGAAAACCAGCCAGGAAGACACATTAGAAGGACAGTGCCCTTGTCGGTATCAGAGCAAGAATCACATGCTCACCAGCTTAGGATGGCCAAGGACCAGAGACAGTCTTATTAGTGTTCTAGAAGCATGACTTTCGGAAAGTCTTCTGAAGATAGATCAAATACTTACTGGGGCTGTAAAACTATCCCGAGAATCCACCTCGATTTAACACACTCAAATGTGACACAATGTCACAGCAGCAAAAATACAAATACCCAACATGTGATCTTGCTATACAGACCTACACAGAACATCCCAGTGAAGTAAGAAGGGAGCCTAATATTACAAATGTTGCAAATACACAGAATGGGATAGCTAAAACCTGCTGCCGAAGACCCTGCAAATGGAGAGATGAAATTTGTAGACATTTTTTTAAAAATGTGTTCACAGTCACACTGGTTATATATGGTAGAGATGAGGTGGTACTCATCAAGGCTCATCTGACTTCAGTGTCCCTGTTTAATCCCAGTTTTACGCATAAAGGATTTTTCTATTAAAACAAGATCTATGCAAAGTTATACGTGAAATGGGGTCTTGCCTAGAATAACATGCCTGATCATGTCCTCCCGAGCTCTCCCAGTCTAGCTGTAGGCTGAGGTCTTCAGGTGCAGAAACAGGTGCGATTACAGACAAGGCAAGAACAGCAAAGAGGACGGAGACAGCCCCTTCACCCCACAGTAACAGCCCACAGTGCCCCAAGCCAATGCCCATCTGTGGCCTGCCCCTGCCACAGGAGGGAAGGATTTATCATGGGTTTCTCTAGCTAGTTCGGCTCAGAACTATTCTTTAATTCAGAATCAATCACAAGAAGCTAAGGTACAGACTACGTTTTTTGTTGCTATTGTTGTTTTGTTTTGGGGGTTTTGGTTTTTTTGTTTTGTTTTGTCTTTGAGTGCCAGGGCCTTGCCCCTGCTGGCCAAGTGCTGTCCACTGAGCTGCACCAGCTGCCTTCAGCCTGCGTTTTGAGGAGTGGAGTGAGGAAGGGTTAGGGCCCAAATGTCCTAGTCATCTAGCACACAGGCACAACCCTGCACTGCACCCTGTTTCATTCACCTTACCATTTGTTAATGTTATCCCTTTCTTCTCATTTGATAATTGGCCTTTTTAGTATGTGATCCTGAATCCTTGGGTGGTAGCAGTAATGGAGCTGCTGGGGCAACAGATTGATAATAAGCTTGCACAGAAACACACTCTGGCCATGTTCGGTCCTTCTTTGCTTTCTGGGAATTTTCCATCCCTCGTCCACCCACCAGTTGCCATGCTGGCTGCAAACCCGGATGATATATTTGCAAAAGTACCATTTCCTCTTCTTTCTTTTTCTTTACTCTTCTTTGTTTTGGTTCAATGGCTCAGCATAAACTAAGGGCCCTGTACCCAAGGGAGCTTTAAAGAAAAAAAGCCCCACTGTTGACTCGCGGGGGCGGGAAGATGAGCCTGACCAATGAGGGTCCTGGTCCCCCAGCTTTTCAGCCCCTCAGAGGAGGTCTGGATGCCAGACCGCGATGGTAAGACCTTTTTTATTTTTTTTTTCCTTCTCTCACTCACACGGGTTTTGCCTTCTAAGAAGAGACTAAAAAGAAAGGAGGAGGAGGAAACTGCAGTGGCAGGAGGCTCCCGCTGCAGGCGTCCGCGGTGGCCCGTCCTCCGCGTCCCCGTGTCCTTCCCAGGCCCCGAGTCACACATCACTCATCTTGTCACATTGAACTCCGGATGCTCCTGCCCTAGAGAATGCTCTGACTCCGGCAATTTTTCTTCATTCTCACTAACAATTTGGTAATGAAATATTGATTTTTAGTTAGATTCATATTGATGCTATTAGGTTTGCATTGATAAATCATGCTGGCCTCCTGTCTGGGAGGCTGGAGACCGCTACTGGAGCCCTGGAGATTACAATCAACTCATTGATGTGTTAATTTGATGGATTTTTCCGTTCTGTTAGAAGGAGTGGGAGGGTAAAGGAAGATTTTTCAGTGCGGCTGTTGTAAAGTTTTCACAGTGAAATCAGAGACAGTAATTGCAGGCTTCGCAGGATACATTCTCCTCAAAAGAATCCTCAGCCTGCTTTGACCAGGACATTGAAAGCAGGCAGAGGGTGGGGACTGGAGGGGCAGCGTGGGAGGACTTGGGTAAGGGCTTGAGGGGCTCTGACACACCCTGGGCACATGGTGGGGCCATCCTACCAAAGCCGTGCCCATGGCCAGCGCATTGTCTGTGTGGGGCTGCTCCCGGGAACCCAAGGTTGCTGTGGGCTGAGCGCCCCGCCTTCCTGGTGACCTTGGTGTGGCTCTGGGGCACTTACCCTGGCCTCTTCTCCTGCAAAGTGCCACTTAGCCAGCCCACTGTTCAGGGTCCACCCCCTGCTGAAAACAGCCCCTAGATGTGATTTACGGTCCTGTGTGAATGTAACGCTTGTCACTGAGGACAGCGCTGGGCTGTGCGCGAGGATCACATGGTGATTGCCTCCAAAGGCCCCGCGTTACCAGCGATCCTGCTGGCAGCCCGGAGGAGAAGAAGGCTCTGAAACTGCTTAGGTAGGGATTCATTTTATTTAGTTTTTAAAGCACAACTATTTCACAGTCAATATTCTGTCTTTCCTTCTGAGGGAATACTATCCATCCCCTTCCTTTGATGGGCACAAATGGACACTCCCACAACCAAGTCCTTCATGAGTGCGTGTGTGTGTGTGTTTGTGTAACAAAAGTAAGTTGTGCTTTCTGAAGTAAACACATAAGCACATTCAGGCATGCACACACACACACACACACACACACACACAGAATTTGGTGACCAGAGTCACTGTAGGCGGCTGATGGAACAAGGAAGGGAGCATATGTCTGCTCCCTTACCTCAGCAGGTAGAGGGGCTCCAGTGACAGCCAGTCCAAGGGTACAACGCATCTCAACATACAATGCTGCTTAGAAGCCAGCCCAGCATTAGGATCTTTCCCCACGCCCTTGTCTGGTAGAGGCCCTGTTATAAACCACATGCTTCTCTGAGAGAACGTCGTCCTTCATGGCTTGATCGCCCCTGTAGGAGTTAGTAGCGTTGGCCTTTTCCAAGGTTAAGGTGTCTTTTATGCATATTTGTGTCTGTCTGAGGAGAAAGGGAGTGGGGCAGTGATAACTACTGATGGAAAGGCATCTCTGGTGGCAAAATTAGGCCAGCAGGACCTCTGCATACCACACATCTTTCCTAGGCCACAGCCGTGTCTATCTTTAGCTTCCTGAGTGTCACCACCCACTCCTGAGCTCTCGGATGCTCAGCTCTCAAAGGTGAACCCCTCATCACCTCTGGAAGATGCCGAGTCACTCACAGGGAGAAGTCTCCATGCCCGCACCTTATTTGCCTAAATCCAGCTCTAAGATGCCAGCCCCAGGTCTGAGCCTAGTGCAGCAAAGGTGAAAAGCATTTGACTGGCTATAAAATATAAGGCTAGCTGGAGGCCGTGCCACCATCAGGAAAGCTGTGTGCTGGGCAGGTGGGAAGCTTGCTGAAGAACTCCCCCTGGAGCACACAAGGCAATCAGACATCATGCTCAGGGGACCAGTAGTCAGGAGCAAGCAGCTCATCTGAACCAACTGCTCTGTACCTGAGTGGCCAGTGGGATTGTCCATAGCCATCAGGTCCGCATCACACATCAGAACCATTTTCATCAAGCACTTTCCCACCTGGGTTATAGCCTTTCCAAACAGCAACATGGCTCCCCCCCAATCTGGGGGTAACTATTAGACATCAACTCATTTTCATAGACATCTACCCCTGCCTGAACCAGTGCCAGCTAGCCCAGCCCTGGAGGGAAAGCGGCGAGAGGAGAGCAGGCTTACCACGTGGGGGACAGCGCTTTGCTCTGCTGGCATCTGGTGATCCAAGTTCAACTGGACTGAAATTGTGAACCCTGAGCAAGAAACTCCATTCCGAGCCAACTCCATTACTCAAAATTCGTGAAAACCACAAACATGGTGAAAGGCCACCTTCACTGCGTGTTTTCTGTTATATCCTATGAGTTGTGCTAAACCCACACATAATAACCAGACAACCTGAACCTCAAAAACTTAGTATTTTCTGGGCATATCGAACATCTACATATCTATATCAGTAACTATAACTGGAAGACCCTGTAGCAAGTGAGGCCACACAGGAAATGCGACTCCACACCAGCACGCCCATGGTCCCTTTCTGCACTCTTTCTGTTCCTGTCTCAATGAAACCAAACTCATTTCCTAAGGATTGGTGCTGCCAAGAAGTCGTTCATGGCCCCAGGAGGGGAGAGCCCCACAGGATCAGCCTAGGGGGTCTGCCGTCCTTTCCTAGAGCAGATGTTTGACCTAACATCTTCATGAATAACTCATGTCCTATGGTAGGGTGTGCAGAGGGCCTATCATACCCTCAGGGCCAAGCACACAGTAGGACTCATTCATACTGCTTGAAGTGAAAAGTAAGACAGAGTAGGAGACATCTCCAGGTTGTAGATGGGATAGGTCCCAGACAGGCTGACGGAGTTCTGCTGAACAGGCTCCAAGAAGAGGAGGAGGAGGAGCCAAAAGTGGGTGGAGGGTCTTCCCTGAGCAGAGGGCCTGCTGCCTGAGCCCATACCCAGGGGAAGGAAATACATGGTGTGCTTCCAGCAGGCAAACCCTAGAGCCCGGCAACACGGAGGAAATCGAGCTCAACTGGAATGTCATCTGCTGCTGTGTCCTGAGGACTAAGGAAGGCTTTAGTATATGTGCTACCAAGAAAATTTTCTTTTCAAAAAACTATATTGGTATCTGTTATGAAATCGGTTTAAAAACGGAGAAGAAGAAGAAAGATAGGCAGACTCACTTTAAAAGCTGTAATGATCACTCCAGGGAGAAACATTGAGGATATGGAATTAAATACTTGTGAAAAATCAAAATTTTGAGCCAGCCATGTTGGTGCACTCCTGTGACCCCAGCACTCCAGGAGGTTGAAACAGGAGTATTGCAAGTTCCAGCCCAGCCTAGGCAACTTAGCAACTTAGCAAGATCCTGCCTCAAAATAAAACACAAAACTGGGAAGAGGACTGGGAATGTAGTTTAGTGTGAAAGTCCTCAGTTCAGTCCTAGTACTGCTAAAAAGAAAAATCACATCTACTGATTATTTCTTTTTCATCACATTCAGCGAGGAAGACATTTGTTTCCGTGCCTGGGCTGCAGGATGAGCCAACATCCAGGTCCCTGGGTGCACTTAGGAGAGTGAGTGCGAAGTGATTATAGCCAAAGCACTTACATGTGTGCACACACACAGGTGCACGTACACACACCCTTACACACACATGCACATACATACACACGTGCACACACATACACATCATATACACGCACACATGTACATACACACATGTACATGCACACGTGTACACACATGCACACACATGTACACATACATACACACATACACACAGATGTACACATGCATACACGCACACACACACACACACACCCTAATGTTGGGGACCTTCCTTAAAATTCCCAGACTCACCACAGACTCTGTTCAGATTTACCAATCGATGGTTAGAAGGGAATTTTATTTAATTTATGGTGATAGTCTTCGGTGAAATAGAAAATAGAAATAGCAGAAACAGAATGTGACTGGACTAGAATAAAGGAGAACTCCGAGCCATTGATATCTAGGACATTTCTGATATTGTGATCCACCATCACTTCTCAACCAGCACGCAACCATTTCCTAGTTTTGTTGGGAGAAAATAACACATCTATATCTATGGAGAAAAACAACATAGAATAGTTTAAGGCTGTCTGTGGTGTTTGCTTATTTGCTTGTCTTTGTTTTTTGATTTCATAGTGCTGAAGCTTTAAATCAGGGCTTGGGGCACCCTAAACAAATTGTCTGCCACACAGCTACCTGCACACCCCCAGCACCTTGTGTGCATTTTAATAGATATTTTAAACACACATCAATATTTCAAAAAGAAAGTCCTAGCCAATTTTAAGTCAATTTAAGTTGCTTGCATCTATGTGAATCTGACTCAGAAATTATGAAATTTCCAGATTCTGATTGGATCTTAAAAACTAGTTCCAGATATTTCATAGAACATTGAAGAGGGGTAAAATAAAGTAATAAAGGAAATGGAGAAGGCTGAATCACCTGCCGTGGCCCGTGTTTCCCGTTCTGCTTTCCTGTTCTCCTCCTTTCTGCTGCTGTCTCAGAGTGCCATAGGCCGGGGGATCCGCAAGCCACAGGAGGTTCTTTAGCTCGCAGTTCTGGCACCTGGAAAGTCTGAGAGCACTGTGCCAGCCACTGGGGGTGGTCTTCGTTCTTCCTCACAACATAGTGGAGGGGTGTTGAGTATTTGTGACCCAGTGAGCACAGGGCTGAGTGTGGCCTCCGTATCAGGAACACACCCTCGGGATAACAATCCCACTCTCACATAAGGGCCCTGATTCGGCTCCTGCAGCAGTGCCCCCCGGGGCTTAATCACTCTGTGAAGGCTCCAACTCTCAGTGCTGTTACAATGGCAACGAAGTCCTAACACGAGATTGGGAAGGGACATTGAAACCACTGCACGTTTCTCTGTGAAGAGTGTCTTTCAAACAACAGATAGCATCCCAAGTTACACACAGCAACATATGCTGGTCAGTGTGCACTGTGCACAGCGCGTGAAATGGGGAAGCGGTAGGAAGGGTGACTCAGCGTTGTTTCTCCATCTGGGTGTATAAATTATTTCCAACCACACGCACACTGGAGCAAGATACTAAGTTCCTGCATCACTGGCTTCCAGTGGAACCGTGAGAGCATTGCTCTATTTACAAGTTATATGTGAATAAATATTTATTTTCTTTTTCAATACTGGAAGCAATTAAAAGCAGTATTTTATCTCACTTATTAAAAGTATACACAAATGTCCTTGAGGAACAACTACAAACATAGTATCACCATGTCTTAAGGAAATGTCTTCTCTCTCAACTACCTCCACTGGTTCAGTGAAGAATGTAGGGTCAGGGGAAGGAAATCTATGTTTATAGAAAGTCATCATTATGTTCTTTTAAATAGGAAACGCCTCCAGTGAGTTTAAAATAGAATTCTCCCTCCTCCAAATGGCTTTACTTATGTCTTCACTGGAACTCCTCTGTCTTAGTTGGTCTTACCCAAGTTGAGACCTCAGGCAAGGGTTAAGGTACAAGCAGTTGTATTGGGAGTGGACTCCAGGGAACCAGGTTGGGGCAGAGCAGCGAACAGGGAAGAGAAGGCAGCATGGTGTGCGTGGTTTGTGTGCATGAGTGGTCGCTCACCCACATCTCAGTCCTGGGAGTCCTCTGCAGATGTGTACAATACGCCTCTGAACTGATCACAAATCACCCAGTGCATGGGATTCTAAGGACACCCACTCTCTTGGTTACATGCTGCTCCTTGGGTAACTCCCTCAATTTCCAGCCTCTGTGCCTGGCCAGAGAATACCCTTGGGGAGACACGCTAAAGAGTACTTGGGGTTATGCTACTGGGCCTGGCCCCGGGGTGAGCATTCCCATCTTCTGTCTTTAGGCCCTGTAGCCAAACTGTCACCAAATTAGATCTTTCCCATGCACCCTCTTCTTTTCCATCACTGTTCCAAGTGATGGAAAACATCTGATAGTCTTGATTTTAATAACTTCTTCCCTGCTGAACACTCAAACCTTACACCTCCCCTTTTGCAATCACACAGCACTGGTCAGCTATCTTAAACATGCGCTTTGTGTCTGTTTCTACAAAAATACCCAGCAGCACCCTATTGCCTATAATTTCATATCCAGACCCCTATAACCCACCTTTAAAATTCTCCATGTGTTGGAATTCCCACCCTCCCTGCTCGCACCCTTGTTCATCGAACCGGGTATTATTTCTGCAAAGCTGAGACACAGATCAGCATCTGAGATCAGCCTCATTGCCAGCATGTGGACCTCGTTGGCCGCTTACTCTGTCACATGGCCTTTTAAACATTCAGTAAAGAAACTGAGGTTCAACAAAAGCAGAGCAATGCATTCTTTGCAGGTTACCGAATGTAGATTCCGTGTGCGAACTGCACTCGGAGGTGAGGTGCCCACCCCTGGCAGGACTACCCTTTCATTGCAATTTAGATCTTTTCCCCAAAGCCTAAGCTCATACTGACCTTGCAGGTCTCTTAAGTTCTTGTTTTTCTCATGGTCATTAGGGGGCTCAGTTTTTCTTTAGCGGTTTCACGGATGTTGGATTCTTTCCTCCTCATATTCACTGACTATAGTGTCTAGCATCCCATCTGCCCACCGTGAAGACTCCAGCACAGCGCCTCCCAGAGGCCCCAGTCGAGCTGGCTTGAGTCTAACTGAAGCAGGACAGCCTTGTACTGTCCTTTGAGTTCAGCTTCCTGATAGGCCTGAGAAGTGCCTTCCAGCCTCTGAAACTTGCTTTAAAAATAACAGAGCTGGTACTTAACCTAACATTACTGAGACTTGGAAAGCTGACAAAGGTAACAGCTACTTTTCACTCATTGCTGTTCTTATGCTGTAAGGAAACCACCTCTCGAAAATCCTTACAAAGGAGAGAATCTTCTTTACCCACATGCTTGACTTTGCTGCCAGAATTCAATACCTAACAGTGCTCCTGGAATGACACAAATATCCACAGGTCTCATGAGAGGATGTCACAGGAGCGCCTAGGGACATACTGATTCTGCAACTTCCCAGGGCAGGGGCACCCAGCACCTTGCAGAGGTTCCAACACTACACCTGGACCCAGGCCTCAAGGACAGGGCTGGCCGCCATCCTGACGGTCACTGTGAGCCAGCCCTCACGTACCTGCATTCTCTGTACAACCCTGGGACCAACCCTCAAGTGCAAGGACCACAGCATAGCCTGGGGCCATGTCCATGGATGTGGATGTGGTCCATTGTCTTTAGTTTCACCTTTTATTTTGAATCTGTATACGATGTTCAAAAACTGCAGAGAAAGACGCAGACCAGTAGCAAAAGAGAGGAAGAAAGACCCAGTATCACTGCAGACAGGGAAGAGAAGGTGGGCAGAAATGGAGTAAGCAAGCCAGTGAAAGATCCAGGAATTGGGACTGAAGATGCTCTCGTGGAGAGAGAAAGGCCAACAAATGGTCACACAGGCACAGCTCAGCCCTGAAAACATGCATGGGAAAATCACCAGGGGAAGGTTGGAGAGGGTGTTCTGACCATCAATCCAGAGCAGGTACAAACGCCACTCCCCTGGTTTTATGATCCTTCCTCCCAGCATTAGCAGGCTGAGAGCAGAGGCCATAGGAGGCCACCACCCCGGGAGAGGCTGCACACTGCCTAATGAGGACGGGACTCACCAAATTCATAAAAGCTCGGTCACAATGTAAACACCACGCAGATTAATTCAGGCATCTCAGTGATTTCTTAATCAGCCACAGCTATTCCCAGGTCTGGAATATACATTCCTCCTGAAACACATAAACAATTTCAACACGTGTACTTTTTAAATCTCACACTGAACACCAAAGAAAATAGGAATTATCAGTCAAGTGCTAGGGCTAAATAGTAGCTCGAGAAACAGTTGACCCATGTACCAAGCATGAAATTCTAAAGCCCAGAGTACTGCAGAAATTGCGGATTGTTTTGTTTTCAGCGAGAAGCTTCATATTCTTGCTTTCTTTTTGGTTTTACCCACAGCACACGAAGTCTTGACTCAGTGGAGAAGGATAAAATATATCTAATAAAACTTTTTAAGTTGAAAACCATCACCAAGGTGCTTTCTTCCAAGACAAACAGGCTTTCGCGCTTGGATCTGCTGCCCCTGCTTCGATTCGGCCTTTGCAGCATCTGCTGGCAGGGGTAGGGCAGAGGGAGCTCCAGTGGGGAGTCTGACTTCAAGGGCCAGCTCACAATTCCCTCTCTGACAAAAATAACTTCTTTCATGGGGAATTTGAGAATCTGAACACTGGTGCACCTTCCCTACGGGAGGCGAGCACAAAGCGAGGGCATAATATGTAGGCATTTTCTTATCAGGAGCAGAAAACTTTAAACGTGCAGGTCCCCACCTTAGCAATGTTCTTTAGTTCTTCACAATAAAAGGGCTTTGTGCCTGAGAGTGCTCCTTCCCATCCATTGTGCTCAGCTCGCACGCCTGTCAGGGTGTTGACAATGTCTCCAGGCAGGGTTCTGCTCTGCCTCATGCACACCCTCCTCTACAGAAGCCTTTCCCTAGCACCTGCGGCAGCTCCTTGGTGAAACAGGGCCTTCTCTCTGACCCCAAAACTACTTCATTGTCTGTGCCTCCAAATGCCCAGGTTTCCTTGAAGCTATGGAGGCACAGGAAGGCCCCCTATGGACAGCAGAGTGGCAGGTTATTTTACAAACTGTAGTCAACAAGTTTCTATGCCTCTTGTGGACTAAATGCAGTATCATGGTGAGTGACTCACACCCTACACTATCTGTATCCCAAGTGCTTTACCCCGTTAACCTCATCGCTAATGACGCATTGTGTCCTCTGTGAGAACTGTAGTCTGGAAGTCAGAGTGGGAAGCCTGGATGCATTAGATTCAAGAGAGAAAAGAATGGACAAGCAAAGTCTGAAATCCTTTCTCAGCCAAAGCAGTGCTGTGCTTTTACAGCTCTTACACTATGTCTGGGTTACTTTTCCCTCATTGCTGAGACAAAATACCCAACACCCAAAATTGAGGAAGAAAAGATTTATTTAGCTCACAGTTTGTGGAGGTTTCAGTCCATAATCAGCTGGTTCCAAGGCAGGGTGACTTGGAACAGAGGCAACAGTTTATGGCAGCAGAAGACAGCAAAGAAATAAGAGCAAAAAGGGAGGAACACAAGAGATTCTTTCTGACCCTTGTGTTGTATGTAGACTAACCACCCTAGGGTGAGTGCTGCACTCGCACCCATAATCCCAGCATTGGCCCATGAATCAATCACAGACTCTAGAAGCCTGCCCCCATGACTGCATGAGGCACTGAGGGGACATCTAGACACAAACCGTGACACACAGCCACTCCCTAGCTCTTCGTGCCCTCCAGGCAGCCTGCACCATGTCTTGTCACAAATCCCTGTCTTCGCCTGTGCCTTTGGCCCTCCACTGTGTGTTCTTTCTTCACGTCTACCCAATACCTTGGCTCCTGTTCTCAAGAACTTGGGCCACATGCTACCTTTGAGACTTTCTCTTATCCACAGGGCACTAAGTTGCTTCTACTCTGAGTTCCCCACCTGAAAGTGTTGCTTGTCTGCCATCTCCACCCCTTCTTCTCCAATCTTCTCCGAGGCACCACTCCAAGCAAGCTTCTGTTTCTTGCACCAACAAAGCTGCTCAGGAGACTCCCAGTGGCCTAACTATTGACAAAGCCAATGTTCCACATTCAGTCCCCATCCCACGGGACTGAGTGTTAAGGGACACAGCCAGTCACTTACTGTCACCTGTGGGCATCCTTTAGTCCACTTCGCTATCTCGATCTCCCTCCTGCTCATCAGCCTGTTCAGTACTCTCATCATTGCCAATGACTTGCTATACCTTGGAATTCCTAATTTTGAACTTTCCAGAGTTTGGGAATATTCCAATGACTATACTACCCTGGGCCATGTGGTCCCATCTTGTGGGTTTAAATTTCATCTAAATATCAGTGATTTCCAAATCTCCAGCCCTAGCCCTAGCCCTAGCCCTAGCCCTAGCCTAGCTCTGACATCTCCCCTGAATTGTACACAGATTCAGCTCATACCCACTCTCCTTAACCATCAAAATGGTTGTTCCACTTGTAGATTAAGCATCTTCCTCACATAGACCTTCCTATCAAAACTGAAGTAACTTCAGTCATTTAAAATCCATAATCATTCACTCCCCTTCTCTCTCACATATCAATCAGGTCAAACTACCTTGAAAACATACCCAAATGACCCCTCACAGCGCTTCTCTCCTGGGCTGATACACTCCCTCCCTCCCATTGGCCTCGGCAGTATAAGGGCCCGGCCCCTTACACCGCACCCTGCACAGCAGGTAAGTGAAGGTATGCTTCTGATTCGTCTGTCGCACCATATCTCAGTTCTACTCGAAACCTTCCCATGATTCCCCATTTCACTCAGAAAAAAAATCTGTGGTGGTCAGAGAGGCCTTGCTTCCCGGGGGCCCGTGTTACTTTCTGGCCCATCCTTCATCACTGTCCTATCAGGCCCTGACCTCCACTCATGACAGCATCCTGGTTCCTTGAATACATCAGGAGCGTTCCCACCGAGGTCCAGTGGGCTGTTCTGCTACCAAGAATGCTTCCTTCTCTGTCCCCAGCCAGGGGTAAGCTCCCTCCCTCCTTTTAAAACCTGCGCCCACCTCACAGGCACTTTGAGCCCACCTTTTTCATGAGCGTACCTCCTTCCTTACCCTGCTTCATAGCTTCTAACACACTCCACAACATCTTTGTTTTTGGCATTTAGCATCTATTGCTGTCTCCATCCACTAGAACATAGCCATCCCTGTTTCTGGATACATCTTGAGCTCGAGGAGAAACTGGACACACGACAGGCAGTCGCCATGTACTCCCGGAGTGTGTCACTACCTTTCATTTTTAGGTGTTTGTGTCTTGTGCCTCAGCCCCGGGAACCCTGGGAGGACAGAGGACGTATCTTGCGCTGTTTTCCTCCTGTCCCTGGCTGTAGAACCAGGCCTAGCCCACAGCAGGCAAAGTTTGAGAAACAGAGAAGCGACTCAATAAAGCAGCCAATGCACTTGCACTCTACCCCGCCCCGAGGCCAACCTCCTCCCTCCCTCCAACAGGACCTCGTGCTACTACCATCCTCTCATAGCCAATGAGCAGAAGGACATGGTTTTTCTTTCTCTTAAACTGAATTTTGAAACACCAACATCAATGTCTTTTTTCATACTGTGGAGTGAAGGAATATGCCAGAAATTAAAAATAGGCTGCTACACCCAAGTCGTACAACAGCCTTACTTTTTGGTGACTTGCTGATCTACAGGACACTGGGGCTGTCCATCACAGACCTAAGCAAAATCCCCAACACGGGGGCCGTCTCCGCCCTGCAGTAGATCATTCGCTCCAATGACTGCTTCTACCATAAAACGGTTTTACTGTAAATGATCATTTCTCATCATAATTAATTTGTCATTAGATATCATGCTGCACTAAATTGACTTCTAAATTTTATTTGTTTATGTATTCATTCACTACTTACATTCATAGAAAAGCCTGGGCTATTACTTGAGTTCAATTCCTGACCTTTATTTGACCCTTACCAACTACTTAAACACAAAAAGCCACAAAAAAAATTATTACAGATCAATTTAACAGAAATCCCAAAGTTCTCCCTTTTTTCCCTTTGTCTAAACTCCTGAAGAAATATTAGAAATGACATATATAAATTGAAAATCATTTCCCGCTTGCGAACATATCTTAAATTGATGTGACCAAGACTATTTCTTGTAATTGTTAAATTCATTTAGATATTCTTGATATATTGTTCTTTGCATGGAAATCACTCATCATTCTTCCTCGGTTACTTGCCTTTTTTGCAAGGATAGAGCAGGTTCCCCAGGACACACGGAAAGTGTCGCCGGCGTACTACGCAGCATCGCACCACCCTCAGGCCAGGCTCACGGCTCAGTGCACTTTATTTCAAAGATCACTTCACACTCAAAACATAACATTAAGACTTGCTCCTGGGATTTTAAAGTACAGGAGAGAGATTGAGTTTTCCTTGAAGAAAAATAAAAATAAATAATTATACCTTTTGGGGGTGGCCCTCCTACTGAAATTCCTGCAAGGAGCAATATCTGCAGTTTTTCTTAATAGCAAGCATTAGGTATGGGAAGCAATATTAACTAAATGCCACGGCAACCTACAAATATTTTGAAAACCTAATACATCATCTTCTGATTAATTTTAGCTGAACATGTAGAATCATATTGGGTTTGGAGTATGTGTTATGAGAAAACTAGAATGATCCAAAGAAATCCAACACTCCGGACTTTATCTGTTTAAAACCCACACATCAAACACTGTGTCCTAAGTGAGACTTTTGTGATTGGTACTGTAGCCCAACAAACACTAACTGATTTCCAATAATCTGCTGCTCTACTCTGGCCATAAGGATTAATATATGGAAGATCAATTTTATCGTTGTGTACATTTTGTTAAGCTTATCTAAGGAACATCTATTTTTTTTAATAACACACAGGTTTACATTTTTAAACAGTTTGATTCTGAAAGACTTATTTATTGAATAAAATGAAGTTTTCAAATGTTGCTGGAAATTATAATTAGACATTTCCTCTTTTGTATTCCAAAGTACCTTGGCATAAGCTGATGCTATCTTAGTCATGTGTCCTCGTGGGGAATGTTTAGTTCCCAGACCTCAGTACGATCGCACCAGGGAACAGGCCAGAAGCAGCTCTGACTGATCGGTGTCTCTATCACAGCAACTGGCAGGTGTTTAGAATTCAATTCCCCACGTGCATATGCAATGCATATAATATAAATTCTTCTCTCTTACAAGAAATTTAATTCATTACACTTCAATTTCACGGTCTCCCTCAATAAGAACGCGTTTACCGTGTCTGTTTCCTCCTGGGACTACAGTTCTTACAGACCACTGAGCAGCCGACGGTAGTTTCCTGGTTGCGGGGCTGGGTGCCCGGCACCCCCTCCCGAATGAGGAGTGTGGGGCTGAGGTGAAGAACCCCACTCCCGCACCTGGTCCTGGATACCGTGCTGCTCTCTAGCCATTGCGGGTCGTTATGGCAAAGGTTTAGTCACAGACTGAGAAGAGCCACAAGGAAGAGTGGAACTTTCAGGTATATCAAAATAAAAGAGCATTTTTACGTCAAATAAGGTGAGCTTCAACAGTGAGGCCTTGCTAACAAATGGACAGAGCTTCATGAAAGGGAGGCAAGGAGTCCGTGACACTTTCGCGTCTCCCTGACCTCCCCGCAAGTCGGCAAAAGGAGCAGGCCAACCCTGGCAGCCTCTGAACGCGGGGTCACAGCGAGGAAGGGCACCTGCTCGGGAGACGGCTCCACCGCGCACGCGCGCTGTGCGGCTCTGGAAAGCAATGGTCCGCGTTCCCGGGTCCCTGCAGAGCGACTGGAAGGAAGTTCAGTGACTAAATGTGCCGGGGGTGAGACAAAAAATGCACTGAATGCTTACACTGAAAAGCGCGCTACAGTAGGAGGCGCGTTGCCATTAATCACTCTCAAAACACTCCCGCCTGCTGACAACACACTTACCCCACTGTTCTCGCCACTCTCTCAAGCGGTTCCGGAAGTCTTCTTCCAGAACCTCCTTTACACTGGGCGTGGCGGTGCACCCCTGAATCCCAGCACTAAGGAGGCTGAGGCAGGAAGATCATTGTGAGTTCCAGACCAGCCTGGGCTACAAAGTGAGTTCAAGGCCAGCCTGAACTGCATAAGTGAGATCCTGTCTCAAAAAAAAAAAAAAAAAAAAAAAAAAAAAAAAAAAAAAAAAAAATGGGGCTCAGTGGTTTAAGCGCCTGCCTGGCGGGAACGAGGTTGTGAATTCAATCCCCAGTACCAAAAAGAAAAAAAGGCCGCTTTTAATTGGATTATCATGGCCACTCTGATGTCATCACCATGTCTTTGTCCTTGGGGAAGAGCCGGAGGTCTCAGTGTCAGGCCCGGTGAGTAGGGTGGAGAATGACGAGCCGTCGTGTTCTCCTAAGCCTGCCTCTCTGCTGGACGGCACCTGGCGGCGGAACTCGGCGCATCCCCGGTCACACCTCACGAAGACACTCGGGAGGAGAACTTCCGGACCTGCTCCGAAGGCGGCGGGATGACGGGACTGATGTGTGCAAAGTGATGGGGGTATTTTGAAGGGATTAATGGCAATGTGGTAATGGATATATTTAATTTAAAAGTTCAATTTATATTTGATCACATTATGTAAATAATGTCGCTCCAGCCTTCCTCTTTTCATGAAGGGTCTTACCTCTTCACAATATAGTATAAACATCTACATATATACATATTTATCTCCATATATATATATATATATATATATATCCATACATATATCCCAAAAACATTTACAAGCATCCTTTTCATTAGTCACAATAACATTCATCTTAAAATTTGGGAATCTTGTAGATTTTTATATGATTTTTTTTTCTTTTAAATTGAATTTCACTGGTGGTGCATCTGTTCCTTAATTCAAATCCCATCCCATCTACATATCCACACATGGACTCTGGCATTAACACGAGAACGTCAGACACCTCCTTCCGCAGGGCCCCAAGGGCTCAGCCCGCACAGCGTCAGGACGCTGGCCATCCGCGCCCCTCTCACAGAGGAGAGGCCCCGGCCGTGCCTCCAGTCAAGTCAGAGCGGAGGGCGTTGCCGCATAAGGCGGAGTGGAACTCTCACTGACAGCTGAGAATTCCACTTAAGTTTAACTTTAGAGCAAGCATACAAATATGTGTTTATTTGAAGTAAAAAGATTTTTTTAAAAGTTTAAAAAGTAAGCTTTACAATCTACTATCTGTTGAAATCTGATTGGCGTTTGACTGTGTTACCTCGTGGCACAGTTCCGTGACGGCATTGTCATGGGTCAGGCCAAACTGCCGCTCAGAATAAAATGTGGAACCACATTAAGGTCACCCCCGTGTGCTTTTATTGGAAGTTATGAACAGAGCAAAAGTGATTTAATAGTACAGTGTTCATTAAAGAAGAGGAGTCATGGTTACTAAAATCTAGCATTTCTCCAGTCCTGACCCCACTGCACCCAGTGTCCGAGCCAGCTGGACCGTGTGCAGCCCCTCGCCAGCCCTAGCCACAGCCCCTGAAGGCGGCGTTCTCCTTTCACCGGCTTAGAGGTAGTGGAAAAAGGAAGAGAAGAGGTGTGGTTCATCCACACTCGCACGGAAAGGGTGTGATGGAGAAACGATTTGAACACGTGCTCTTTCTCCTGGACCCTGCCTTCTCACTGTACACCACCTCAGAGGTCAGCCGAGCCGCCTGGCCCTGCCTCCAGGCCCCGGCAGAGCTCTGGAGTCTGGCACTCCTGCTTTCCTGACTTCTGACTTCAGATCCAGACTCTAGGACAGCCTTCTCCACCTGGCAGTGGCAAGAGAGAAGACTTTTCCAGGAATTATGTTTTATCTCACAAAACAACCGAATTACATTGAGAAAATATATTCAAAAATAAGTAAGAGTTTATCTAAGAAGCATGTAAAAATCAGGATCTTACAACATGTTTTTCCTCTTTGGTAAACATGTTTCACATGGTATAATTACAGGCCACTTCTTTGAGGAGCAATGATTCCATTAATCAATCTCTCTCTCTCTCTCTCTCTCTCTCTCTCTCTCTATATATATATATATATATATATATATATGTTGGCAAGAGTGACACTATTCTATCCACACAGGCCAGTATAGTAGGGTCACACTTATAGAACTTGAGGGAGTACAGCATTGGGCCAAATGACTGGCATCTTGACTGGCGCGGAGCTTTTGTACTGGATTAATATTCCAACCATTTCAAACAATAAGACAGACTGCTCAAACCTTCTATGACAGTTTAGAAGCAGCACCAAGCTAGCCTGCCACTGGGCATTGGTTAGGGCATCAGTAAATGGACACAGCATGGCCAGGTCATAGATACTTACCTATTCACAGAGGAATCTGCAAGTTCTGCCAGAGAACAGCACCAGAGAACTCCAAAAGTAAAACCACTAGAAATGATACTTTGTGCCCAAAGACATTAAAGACTTATTGACCACAAACATTAAGTAGTTATTGACTGTGTACACCACATGCCAATAACCTTCACGTGTGTTTCTCTTTGCCCTTCATATCGGGTCTGTGGGGAAGGTGCTATTGCCCTATTGCACAGATATACACATTTCTTTACTCAGTAATTCTCTCTTGCCCCTCTAGCCTCAGGGAGGCATATATCTTGCCCAGGATCATAGTTTTGTAGGCAGCACTGATCTCCAAACACTGTTGGTGTGTTCTAAAAACCAGTGCCATTTCTGGTCCATGCGTGGTTTCTAGATTTTGTATAACCTAGGCCCCATGGCCTCCGGGACAGACAACCTTGACTTAGCTCTCGTGGCTCCCTATCTCTCGGGGCAGGAGGTGCAAGGGAAATGTAGACAGAGATCTTCAGGACACAGAGAGATAAGCAGTGTGTGCCAGTGTTTCTCCATCCACACCTTTTCAGGCATCACTACCTCATGGCCTCACTTTACCTGCCTGTCCCTTGAGGAAGGGTCCCCTTCTGGCCTCCTGGGGTGGCACAAATGCATCGCACTTTGGAAGTCTTGAGCAAGATGGTGCTGAAGCTCCTCTTGAAACACTTTGGGGAAATGTGCTGACAGTTTCTTCTCCTGATGGCATGGCCGCCTGGGACTCTGATCCCAAATGATGCAAATCAGCCCTTGGGAAAGAGCTCCGTGTGGCTCCCTAGTGGCCACCAGTCCAGGAGCCACAGCTCAGACACAAAGCAGTGCCCAGCCACACTGCCTTTCTGTGTTCTGTGCCCTCTGATCTCAAAGAACCCTGGAGCCTCAATAACTTTGGCTCCACTCTGCAAAACCACCAGCAAAGCTTCCAGAGGTTTAGTGATGTTGCTCAGGCAGCTTAAGAATATGAACAACGTTTGCTTTGCTGCTGCAACTGGGCCTTCCATTCACTGAAGTGCCTCTCAGGGGTCGGTACTCCTTTGAACCTCACAATCGATAAGCCGCCCAGCGTATTTTGTCAACATCTGCAACTTTACTTCAAGATGTGGTAAAGCTCATGAGCACTAACCCGATAGGAAATAGACTGACAGGCATCAACTCTTCAATACACTCCAAACCACCAAATTAAAGATAACCTCTACTCAAATTCCCGAATGGAGCTGCACTGACCTGGGCCCCACACACGTCTGCAGGCAGCGTTTCCTTCCAGCTTCCTATTAAGAGAGCTGGCGAGCAAGTGCACCTTCACACTCACCTGGATCGTCAGTTCCACTGTGTCTGAAGGTCATAGACACAAAACCCCAGCACAGGAACGAGGGAGACCATTTCCCAAAATTTTCATGCCTTTCAGGAGCATGCAACTCCATAGATGGAAGGAATGGAAAACTGATCAAACTATATAGGCACACACCTTTCTTCTCAATGAACTAAAGTCAATTAGTAGTGTAACTATCTTAACTGTTCTGTGTGTGTGTTTTTCCTTTTCCCTTCCTTCTTTTCCCCTTTCCCCACCCCAGTTCCTCTTTCCTTTTGAACATCTTCCTTCTGCTTCACAATATCTATTGTACATTCTGGACCCTATCTACTTTTGCAGCTTCTTACATTAGGGAGACCATACAATGTTTACACATTTGCATCTGATTTATTTCACTTACAAGTATGATCTCAAGTTGCATTCATTTCCCTATTAACTTTTAAGTCTATCCTTCTTTACAGCTAAGTAGTACTTCATTTTATAAAAATATCACACCTTTTCCATCCATTCCTCAGTTCTGCGTCTGTTGTTTTTCATCCCCGTCGCCCTTCAGTCCATCACGAGCTTATAGGCTGGCACCCACTAGTTACCCTTGTACTTTGTTACAGAAATCCCACCCCTGATTCCAAGCTCAGAAACAGATGGATGGAAAACAGGCAGGTCCATGTTGCAGACACTCTTGTATCCTCACACTTGACCTGAATTAGATGCTTATGCCCGACCCTCCTCAGGTTAGGGGTGAGGCGAGCCATGCGCCCAGCTGGCCTCCCACACAGCAGCCCTGGGACCCAGTGACGACTCACCACACTCCCCAGCAGCGGGGAATTCTTCTGCCCTGAGTCTGAGGTCAGCCCTCTGTATTCTACAGCTGTCTGCATCGGCCTGCTAGAAGGTTATGGCCTGTGCCTGTTAATCTTGATTGTCAATTTTAATGGACTAAGACTCTTGGACAGGTGATTGCATTGAGGGCACTAACCTCACAAAGCGTGCTGGGATTGAGATCTACCATGCTCTCCACAGGCCTCACGTGCTCAGAGGAGTGGTTTTTGTAAGGTGATTGGATTGTGGGGTGCTAGCGTTGGCTTGCTGTCAGAAGGCAGAAACTGGTCCCAAGAGATGACGCGCTGGAGCCTGACTGGCGAGGGTGTGTCTCCCCCCGGGCTCTTCCTCTCTCTGCTTCCTGGCTGCCGAGATGTGAGCAGCGCTCCTCCACAGCGCCCCTCCACCGTGCCGCGCCTGCCTTGGAGCCCGCTGGCTTGACGAGAGACTCCGGGCTCTTTCCCTGTCTTTGCTTCCCAGAAGCCGTGAGTTGAGCGGTTTTCCTCTGCTGCACCTTCCCATCATGTTCCCTGCTTTGGAACCAGCAGACTAGGAAATGAAACCACTGAAACTGTGAGCTAAAATTGACATCTCTTCCTTTAAACTGTAGATGCCAAATATTTTGTGCCAGCAACAGAAAAGTCGACCAATACAAGAATGCAGGATCTAACTTGGATTTGTCAAATCCAACTTTGAAGCATTTTTAATTGCCCATAAATTAGGTGAAGAATATTACATCATCTGCCCAAGGCAACTACCTGATCACAGTCTGTGGTGACAAGAACAAATGGATATGCAAAAGTTAACATACTCTTCACCTTCATGAACCTGTTATTTGCTGAAATAACAATAGCGCATGTATATGGGTATTATGTACAATTCTTTACACCAACTGGCAGGGAATCATCTGCCTGTGACACAGCTTCTGAGCACGGCAGCTCTGCCTGTGCCCCTCCCTCGGTTTGGGCCCCCTGTCCCCCTGCACAGCACCCCCATAAAGCAGAAATTAGTAAGTGTCTCATATTGATTGATTCTGTATCTCTAGTAGTGTTGATACTTTTTGCTGAGATAAATTTCACTTTTATTTACTGCTTTAATCAGTATTTTCATTTTTATCCTTTATTTCTATGGAGTGGAATCTCTAAAGTCAGCAAAAGAAATTTCAGGCATCTGTGAATGGATTTATTAAGTAAAGGAATCTTGCAGGAGGCCAGATTTCTTTTAAGAGCAACTCAAGCTCTTAAGCCTCAGAACCATTGAAATGTGGGTTTCACTGTATGTTCCAAGTCTCTTGAGTCTGTTTCCCTTTATATAAGACTGTGGTTCATTCCCATATTATATGATTGTTGCAAATATTAAATGAGACAATATGCTTGGTCCTTAGAAAATGCTTGAATGTTATTTGACCAAACTCAAATGTTATCTCTGACCAAACTCAAAGGACCTAAATTCTGAAATATAAATTTGGAGGTGACTATGGAGGGGCTCTATGCTACCTTGTCTGATGCTCCACAGGCACTCGCAGTGCCTCTGGGGAACGCGGGGACCGGAAGGGCTCATGCTCATTCTCCCTGGCTTCCCTCTGGGGTCAGCGTGTCAAGGCACAGCCCCAGCACTGCCCCTTCTTGCCCCTGCTTCACGTATGCACAGGTCATAACTCCTCCCCTCCCCACCAGCACCCTTGATTTTTGGCACCCCGAGCTCTCTGTTTGGAGGTACCTGATGAGCCTCCAAGTCATGGCCCCTTCCTCCTTTGCTACACTGCTACATTGGACTGCACCCCTTTGCTTTCTGTGGCATTTCTACTCCTGCAATAAGGCTTCTAAAAAGCCACAACTCATTAGAATGCAGAATCTTCATTACTGTGTTTCCAGCATACATTTTTGCCAAGTTATCTGAATGGAGTTTAGTGCAAGACGAAAGGGAGGAAGCCATTGTTGGAAAACAATCAAAGAGGAAAAATGACTGCCAGATTTGCTTTCTTTTACCAGTGAGGGAGGATGGTGGAGTGTGATTGGAGCTACGTTTTATATTTCTTTTCTTAGATTTATATGGTGCTTCTACTTCAAAGCGGTCCCTTCAAGTGCCCACGCACTAAACATCCTCTGAAACAGAACAGACGCGACAGGACTGAAGTGTGGCCCTGCCGAGGGGAAGGAAGTGGTCAAAAGCTGTCATGGGGTGGGGGGTGGGGGGCCGGGGTCCCCGTGCCTGCTTCTGAAGGGGTCGCCAGCTGATGCAAGAGAGGAATCTTGCAGTGTGTTCATTTGGGTTTCTTCCTCTCATTTATTTAGGGAGTGGAAAAAAGTAATTTTTGAGGTTAGGAGAGAATGGCAACTGTGATCAAAGGAGCTAACGAGCATCTGAGAGGTATTTAAAATGTCAGCTTGCCCCCAAGTGCTGTGGATCCGAGTGACTGTCATAGAGACTCACGTGTGCTTCCCTGTCCTGTGACTTTGGCACAAATTCACTCAGCAAAACTTGAGTGGAGGCAAATATGGCCTGGGAACAGGAATAAAGAGTTACAGATACAAAGGACTCAGTCTGTCCTTCCAGAAGACTTCCAAGGTCAAGTGGAAAGATCTCAATATAAAAGCTACACAGAGCCTCCTTGTCCTCTCCCAAATCTCTCAGTAGAATGCAGACAAAGCAGCTAAAAGCAAAATACTGTTTGAAAAATGTAGTATCACAATGTTAGATCCACCGTAGTAAATCTGAGTCTTATAAAACAAACATATTCATTTGACAGACATTTATCAGTTTTCAGCTTCTAAGTACCAAGGATAAAAGGACACCTTCTCTGAAAAGCAACAGCAGATAAAAGTGACCAAATAATAGACAATCTCTGGTCTCAGTCACAGCAAATTAAGACCCATTAACACAGATACGATGCTAGATTTCTGCATGGAATGCTGTGTGACAACTTGGAAAGACAGTGCATCCATCCTGCGCCTATGTACAGGGAAAATAAGCAGGGGCTTGTCCATCAGAGGCAGAAGGACTGAGGAACACAGAGAACAAAGGATTTATCATAGGGACACGACTGTGCAACTGTGAGGGCCTCACGCCCTGTGTACACAGCTTGGGTCTCCTGCGGAGCCTAAAGTCTTAGGAAAGTTGGCCGAAACCAAGGGAGGAAGATAAAGCAGATCCCACAGGAGGAGGTGGAATGTACAATGGGGTGCTAGGTCTTTGATGAGTCTCTCACATTCCTCGCCTGACTTCAGTGGGAGCAGGTCTGTAGTGGACACTGGCTTCCTTTTCCCCGAGTCATGCAGGCACCTCAGCCAGTGAGCAGAAAAGCCTTCAGAGATGAGGCACTGTTGCTGGTGGCTTCCCCAGTAATGCTAGCAGACAGGTAGGCAGCAGGATAGCTAGCCAGATGCCTTGGGGCCCTGCTCCCTGGAACTATACAGCCAGGGGATTCCAGGAAACACCCTCTGGTTTAGCAGACACACTCAGTGCACATAACCTGCTCACAGAATCGGAAGCCCAGGTGAGTGGCCCCAGATCCAGGGCCACACTGATCCTCGGCCCACGCCCTGGAAAAGGGTTGTGTGCCTAGGACCTAGGATACCTGCTTCACACACAGGTACGGACTGCATCAGCTACAGGCATGCTGCACACAGAGAAAGGCCACATGGAAAACTGCGGGGTCCACACCTCACAGCAGGGGAATACTTGTCAAGATAAATTTTAGGGCACCTCAAGTGAAGAAAGAAGTCAATCAGATGTTGTCTAGTCATCTTTTCTAAGTTGTTCCTACATGTGTGATAGAAAAGAGATGTCAGTTTTTTGTAATTTTATTTCATTTGTTTCTGCAATTTTTTTAATACCTAACTGCTCTAACATTGATTGCATAAATACTAGTTTACATAACTGCTGAGTGATCTTGATGAACAAAAACACTTTACAAATATAACCATTTGTGTCTTCAAAAAATAAGACTGAATACTTCTGAAATCAAAGTCACTGTAATTACGAGCTCCTTCCAGTGGGGATCCTGGTTTTAGAACCATTGATTCTCAGCTTGTGCTGCGTATTGGATCATCTGAGGTTGAAGCACTTTATCTGAGGGTGAGAGAACCAGGTGATTTTTCAGAGAGTGCCAGAAAGAGTGATTCCAAGGTGCAGCCACATGTGAGAAGTGATGCATCCTGACACTTCATCTTTTTTATTTGTATGTGTTTGTAATTCATAATACTGACATTCATTCTGGGACATTTGTATACAGATACATATGTATATATGTTCTTATTTTTGATCCCCTTTCTCCCCTTCCCCATCTCCAAAAGGTCTACCTCTCTGTTTCCTACTGTCTCCCCTTCATTTCGCTCTTTAAATTATTTATATTTTGGGTTTCTCATGTTAGAGAACCATGTAACGATTTTTAACCTTCTGCTATATACCTCATCTTGATCAGATCTACCTAAGGCATCAGGATGTCTTGGATAAGCTGAATGACTCCAACTCAAGACTCAGTTATTCTGTAGTTTTATTCTTTCATTCTGGTATCAGCCCACAGATATTGGCATACAAATGTGCCAGTTGAAAGTACAGACCCTATCTCAAAATAAAAAAATAAAACAAAGGGCTGGGAATGTGGCTCAGTGAGAAGGGTCCAATACCCATACTGAAGAAGAAAAAGAAAATACAAACCATAGTGCCATCACATACTAAGTACAATGATAATAAGGCAACTGGATGGAGCCACATTTAAACACACATGAATTCACCATAGCAAAATAATGAGAGTTAAGGAGATGATGCCCCCTTTCTCTGTGCCATCTAACCTTGCCTGTTGTTTATAATCGGCCACCTGAAGAGGTAGTCAAGACTGCAGGGATTTGTAGGTCTCTCACTCTGATGAGCGGTCTCTTTCCTTCCTCCCTTACTGTGAACCTCTCACTCCTGAAGCCAACAGAATGCACTGCAGAGAGCACATCGACTTCATTATGATTCAAGAACAAAAGCTATGAATTTCAAACCTCAGCTTCTCCAATAATTTAACTCGGCCAATAAGCATCACGGAAAATTGATTCCTAATAAGGAAATGAATAAATACTACTTAATAGCTTTGGTAAGTATATAGATGTGGAGAAATTATGGCCTAATAAAATGACTACTTTGCCTTCCTTCCGTATTTACCGCTGCAGAAAATGCTACCTGGCAGTCTAACAGCCAGTGTGGAACAAAGCTCAAGCCGAAATCCATCTCTGCCTCTCTCCCTCAGCTCGATTTCCTCCAGATGCGCAGGGATGGCTCCACTACTCACCAGATCACTGGCAGACTGTTTACTGTAGCTCTCGATTTCCTCCCTGTGAAATGGGGCTAATTTTCCTGCCTGCATCTCAGTGTAGTGAAGTCTCAGGTCCTGACATGCAGCACCAAAATGGTAATGGAAAACTTCCCCTTGCATTGTTGTCCATGCTTTTTATGTTTTCCTGCACATTTCTTCAAGCCAGGTTCCATCCTCTCTCTCTATCTCCCTTTCTCTCTCTTTCTCTCTCCCCCAACCCCTCCCTTGTACCTTCCCTGCAGCTACCAAAGAGGTGCTCAATAAATCTTCATTGCATGGAATTGGCACTGAATTTTTAACAAACTCTAGAGATTATTGTTTTAAATAATATATCATTTTCCCCAAGAGACTCAAACACTCTCCTTTTAAATAGCTTAATCAGGTGCCATAATAATTTTTGTAAGTTTTCACATAAAAATTATTAATGATATGGTTTTAAAAAATGATCAGTTCATATCATCTTGGTTGCTTAACATCTGTTTTTACTGCTCCAACCCTTGAAACCAAAATATTGAGTTTTCAAGGATGGGACTGATTAAAACAAAACAAACAAAACAAAAAAATCTGCAGCATAATGATGGTGACTCTTGCAGAAGACCGTCATACACAGGCAACTGCAGACTTCTCAGGGTTTAGACACTGAAGAAAACTGATGAGTCTCTGAGATTGAGAAGCTAAGAAAAAGTAAACTGGAAAGGGTAGCGAGAATGGAGAGAATGGCTTCTACTGTTTATGGAAACAAACAACACCAAAAAAATAAATTAAAGCTTGTCAATGGATCCTTCCCCTCGGGAACGGATGTGTGTATAAAAAAGACCTCCAGAAGCACCAACCCATATGTGCGGTAAGCATGCGCTGAACAGGCTACTTTAAATTCCAACAGGAAAAGACCAAAGTGATTTAAACTCGACATTGCTGTTGTAAATTGGCATTTCATTTTTGGTGTAAGGTCATATGATTTTCCTAGATTTACCGATATATCAAAAGACAACAGTTAAAATTTATTAGCAAGATTTCTGGGGTGAGGTTTAAAATGATAAGAATGTTAAAATGTTAAGTTGTCAGCCTCGTGCCTTAGAACATAGTCATTTCTCTTGCAACATGGGCTTTCATCACACAAATTGGATATAATTGATCTAATAATTAGGGAATGCAATTTGAATTACTGCAGACCTTTATTGATCATGAAGGACCCCTATCTAATGCCCCGCAGAGACAAAAGGGGGTTGCAGTCCAACCTGGAGCTTTGTTGGAATGGATGGTGCTTTGTTTGAGAAGCATTGAGGAGCTGTGAAAGGGTTAGGAATAGGAGAAGCCTTAGGTCCTGAGTTAGGAGTTACAATGAGAGTCAAAAAAAGAGCTATACAAAGATTTTGTTACTAACAGGAGAAATAAGTGCGTTGTTTTATGCCATGATTTTACCTAGAATCTGAACTAAATATTCAGTAGTATTTACGTTTCACAGTTTTAACACATATACTTACATAGGCAAAGGAGACTTTTTACTGAAATTCTTGCAGGATTGAATATTTATTCTGCAGGAATTTCAATTTCTTAAAAGAATTGTTTAAATTATTTTTTTGGTTTGTGTGTGTTTTGAAATTCCATTGTACAAAACCTGTTTTCAGTGGAAATAAACTTAGTTATGTAGGGATATTATAGGCTTCTCAATGGAGAGCAATTAATCCATTACAAAAGGAAATTTTTAAAAAATAACAGATATTACTACATCTTGTCTTGTCTGGTTCAATATAGCAAGCATTTCCCACAGAAATATGGGTTGACAGTCTTCCAAAATACTCAGCCACAGTATCCATTACCTTTATGCTTTTGACAGGCAAAAGTGTTAGTCTGCAGGGCTGCATATCCACCCACCCCCTCGCTAGCCTCTAAGCTAGCCATTCCATCTAACAGATAACAGAAAGGCATGCTCTGTGCGTGTCTGCATATCAGGGCAAATGTGAGCGTCTGAACGAGCCCAGAGCACGACCCTTTGTGCACATGGTTATGTGTCAGTGTTCAAAGGCAGCTCCAAGGAGTGCTCACAAGTATCCAATTTGCAAGCCAGAAAACAATGCCAGAAGAAAGAAAGAAAGAAAGAAAGAAAGAAAGAAAGAAAGAAAGAAAGAAAGAAAGAAAGAAAGAGGAATGGAGGAGAGAGGGAGAAAGAAAACAATGAATAACAACGTGAAGGGCCTTGTCAATTCCTTTGGACACAATTTCCAAAGGACAAACGGCCACCTCCTCCCATGCTTTCTACCACCGCTGATGCTGTGTAGCTTTTTGGAAATGTCCTCACACTTTTGTCCTCCAACCAATGAGTCTTGCATGCCCAGAGTTTTGGCAGCTCCTCACTCCCCAAGGCCCTGATGACTCCTGTGTCCCCTTCCACGGACTTTCAGAACAGCCCTTCAACGCAGTGATGTCCCCATAGAAGCATCAGGTACTGAGCAGTTCGAAAGCACATTCTCTTTTCTCATTTCTACATAACAAATGAATCCTGAAAAAATGTTAACCAAGTAGAAAATAAAGGTATCATTAGTTAGCCATAGCCATCAAGGACTCAGTGGCATAAATAAAAAATGTCATATTTGTCAACTTTCATTGGGAGTGATAGAATGAAACCATTTTGGTAAACAGGATAACAGCGCAATCTGGAGACTTCACAAAATCAATGTAACTTTTGTCCCTGTGGTCTGAATTTTATAACTTCCTGTAATTACAAGGGATAGATGCAAACTATTTGAAATTCTATAGGTATTGTGGAGTTCACTGCGTTGCCCAGGTTTCTTTTGATAAAATATGTTGGCCATCATTTCTTCAATGCAGTTGTCATATTTATCTAACTTAATAAGAATGACTAAACTCAGGCTTAAAATCACAGACATGAGCCTGTTCTCTTGTTTTATTCTTCCTTCAAAAAAGAATGGTAGCATTATTGAAAAATGATCAAATATGCTAACTATCCTTTGTCTGCCACTCACTTTCTCTTTGATTTCAAAGAAACTATTTAACTTTTGGACAACACTCTATCAATTATGAAACAAAATAAAGCAATCTCTCTAAAATGTAGAAAGTTTGCAAATGATGAAAAATGTAATCAATTGACACAGAGCAGCACTCAGTAAATCCTGACTATTGTTATTGTTGTTACTTAGGAGCACTTCATAAAGAAAACCTACTCCATGTTCACACTAGCCTAAGTGTGATTTCCCTGTACCTAATTTCTTCATCAGCCATCCTCCTTTCTCAGCCCTGCATTAATGGACTTGGCAATAGAGCACTGAGCGTCCAGCTTAAGTTGACAGATATGTTTCAAATGCAAGGCAAAAAACTGAGCACACAATTTTATGACGGTGCTTCCCGGTGAGCTAAGTTTGGTGTTAGAAGTATTCACAGATCTATCCCTGGTCTTCTTGTGGTTTCCCTTGGGAATGAAGGTAGCTAACATCCTGACCTCTATAAAGCGCTCACATGCAAACCATCTGTGTGACAATGGGAAACCCAAAGACTGAGAGTGCAATTCTAACTCTCGCATCAACTCATCATTACTGGAAGAAAAAAAGAAGCCAAAAAAGGGTAGTGGAAAATGATTTAATCTTCTGCCTCTTAGCCGGTCATGCATATAGGAAGATGGAGCGTTATAAATGAAATCAATTGACTAACGTGTTTCTGAAACTGCTGACATGAAACTGGAAGTTTTGAAGGCCAGAGATTGAGTTTCTTTCAGCCTGTGCTCAACCACGAAGCATTACACTTGCAATAATAAACCTACTGATGAGTAGAAGAGCAGGAATTAATAACTATTCCACAGAGATACTGACATCAAGGTAGAAAGGGCTTGCACACCGTTGGCAGGAGCCTCCTCCAATCCTTCCTCCTTGGCTGGTCTGCTGGACCGGCTTTACAATAGAATCACAGTTATCACTAGAGTTAGCATCTATTAAACCATCCTGAACACTGGGCACTATCTAATCCATTTTTATGGATGAGTCCATTTATTCCTCCACAAATGTTGATGAGATAGCTACAC
>RJWM01012981.1:0-54818 GCA_004363535.1 Dasyprocta punctata | reverse complement strand
GACGAGCCTGCGGGCCCCGGAGATGAGAAGTGTGAGGATAATTACAAGAGGACAGGTGCATGGAGGTGGGGGACAAGTCAGCAAAGCCATAATAAAATCGGCTTCTCCTCCAAAGCTCCAGGTAAAATTTTAAATGAAAGAGATCAGCTCTGGGACGCTGGCTGGACTTGGAAACAAGAGTTCTTGACTTAAATCTTTGTACTATCAGGGACATGCTGAGCCACCTAAGGCCAGCCAGGCCCTCTCTGAGCCTCAGCATCCTCACTGTCTATCTGGAGTGATCTGTCCACCTGGATAATGAGGTCCAGCTCACAAGGGCTGACAGTCCTCAAGGAGCCCTGGGAGGGGCAGACATTCCCCAAAACTCCCTTTCTCCCTGATTTATAAGAGGAAACAGTGCTGGATGAGGAGTTAGGAAACTGGGGCACTGGCCCAGCCTAGACAATGACTTGCTATGTGACCTTGGACAAAGGTCTTCCCCTTGTGGGACCTCATCTTTAAAACAGGGACATGCTGGAGACTAATGTTCTTTCCGATGTTCTGTGTCCTAGGATCTGCCCCAGGCTGGCCCACTCCATGGTGGGGAAGGTGTGGGAGGATCTGGGAGGGCTCACTGCCCAGCTGCCCACTGCCCTGGCCCCTGCTGCTACTCCTCCATGCTCCTCTGCCTCCTTCCCTTGTCCCCAGGGGCCCCATCTGGCACCATCCTCATGCCCGCTCCCCAGATGCCCATGGAAATATTTCAGTGTGTCTTGGCAGGATGTGGAGACCTGTGTCTCTGCCTCCAGATGGCAATATCCTTTCCTGCTCCAACCCTAAACTTAGCTGTGTTAAAGATGAAAACCAGAAGCTCGAACTGCTCCTTCCCATAGCTGTCATCCAGGGACCTTTGCTTTCAAAAGTGATTCCAGGTAATAACAGCTCGCTATGGACTTCTGAACAGTCAGCATCTAAGTACTGAGCGCTGCTTTAAGCAATACACTGCATTCATTCACTTCCTGCTCACGACAAGCCTAAGAAACTACAGATGATCCTCAACTTATGATATGGTGACTTCCTGATAAATTATCATGAGTTGAAAGGATTTTAAATCAAACCATCATAAGTTGGGGACTGTCTGTAATATCCCCATTTAACAGATTAGGAAACTGTGGCACAGAGAAGCTCAGATGACTAGTAAAACGAGCTAGGACTGGATCTAATAGCCTGACTCTTAAATCCTCATTATGACCTGTAAAATGGGCCTTAGTAGCTCCAATTTCCTAGGCTTTTCATGAATTTGTCCCATGGTACCTCAGAGGTAGACTTAGGGGAAGCTAGGGTGACCACATATTGGTTCCATAGGAAGAAAAGGACTGGCCCCAACAGCCCTTCCCCAAAGTCCCCAGAGCCTCCCAAAGCTGTCCCTGGAGAGTGAGCCACTCAGGCTTTCCACAGGGAGACCCAGTGCTGGTTTGGGAGAAGCAGTGAGTGCCTGGACCTGAGGAAGCTAGTGGACAGTTGACTTCTGTGTCACGTGGGGCAGGACCTGGGGCAATTTGAAGCCTCTGTGACAAGAGAGGGAAAGTCATCAAGATTAACTGCTCTTAAGGAAGGGTAAAGCCAGGGCTTCGTGGGTCAGAGAAAGTTCTCAAAATTTGTTGCCTTCCGGGAGACTGAAGCCTGCTCTGGCTGAGCCCAAGGAAGTCAGATGGCAGCTCCTTATCTTGCTCCCCAGAAGGGCTGTCCGCCAAGAACTGGTCACCACCACAGGCAGGAAATGCCCAGGGACAGAGACTGGCTTCCTTTTTCATGCCTGCCTGACCTCCAGGGACCTCTCCAACCTGCTTTACTGATTCCCATTGTCTTACAAATAAAACACGCAGCACAGAATTTGAAACTGTCATTGGAGGGAGGGCAAGGAGGAGGGACAGGGGTTGGCAGTCTTGGTTGCTTCCTAGTGGAATGAATTTGTGGCCTCCAACAAGTCGCTTCCCAACCCTGACAGGCTGTCTTGGTTGTCACTGGGAGCAATGACCCAACCTCACAGGCACGGGCAGGATTCACTGTGAACATGTTGGTGGAGCTCTGACACTTAACACTGTCCATCCATCACCTCTTTGCCCTTGATGGCATGTCTGTGAGTGGTCTGGGAGAGAGGGAGGCACCAGCCAGTGAGAAAGAACAAGAAAACATTTCAAAGTAAAACATCCAGCTGCCTGGGTTTTGAAAGCAAACCCTCCCTCCACGGTCAGGTTGGGTTGGGCTTACCCCTGTGGAGCATTGCCCTTTGCCCTCCTGCCCACACGCACGGGCTCCACTGGGCTTCTGTCCCTGGGCCGTGACAAGGTAGACACTTGAGCCCTATCAGCACAAGCTGCTGTCCAGAGAAAGGCCAGGCGCCCAAATGACAAAAGGGAGCCAGAACTGCGGAAAAGGCCAGAAACCAGAGCACTCAGAAGATGGCATGTGTGTGTGTGTGTGTGTCAGAGACATGTACACACAAGAGGCTGTCCTCACCTGTCCACCTCCACTGTCCACCTGTCTTTTTCATGTGGCTTTTGGGAGGGTCAGAGCTGAGGATGTGAAGGCCCTGCCTGATCCCCCACCCTGCAAGGTGGATTAACTGCCCTGCCCTGTCCGCCTAGCCCTGCACACAGCGCAGCACTCCATGACTCCCCGCACAGCAATGCTCAGTGGGCAGAGGTGCTCGCCACGCCCTGTGCTCAGTCCTCCCAGAGCTCACTACTCCCGGTGCTCAGGGGAAGGTGCCTGGGGATCAGTTAGGGGAGGCTGTGCCCACAGGGGCAGGAGAAAGCTCTCAGAGGACCCAGGGGCATCTGATGGCTCCATCGGCTCCTCCAGAAGATCAGCCCTGCTTGGAATTGTTTATTTCTGGATAAACATTTTGATATTTGATTCATGAAATGTGGCTTTCCCAAGACCCCTCAGGATGCTGAGACTTGAGTGAACAGTTGATGAGAGATGGAGCCTCAGGTCTCTGAAACAGGAGACCCTGTCACCCTCCTAATGCAGGCCACCAGAGAGGAGAGTCCCACTGCACAATGGGGTGAACTGGCGTCACCTTGATGTATACAAAAGCACGCAGTAGCAGGGTGGGGATAGTGGTTCTGATTTGTCAAAGCACATACCAGTGCACAATAACGATAGAATGACTTGGTTCCCAGAATGCCCTTATGGATAGGAAAGGTAGGTTTTTTCTACTTTCTGTAAGCAATGAAGTCTTCTAGGGAGAGAAGACTCAGAGAGGTTTAGTGACTTGCTCAAGGACACACAGAAGAAGCTGGTACTCCTTGGACTGGGCACTCAACCCTGGCTAGCCCCAAGTCCAACTCTCCTTGGCAGACAGGGCAGCTCAGATTCACATAAAGGAAGTGATCAGCCTAAGGACGTAAGCCAAGTTATGACACAGCTGTCTAAATCTGTACCAGGACTTCTTCAGCCCAGCACAGGCTCAGAGCCTGGACCAAAAGGCCACTCTGAACTCCTGCCAGCTTCTCCTCTTACCCAGAGGTTGCAGGAGCCTTGACTCAGCCCTGCCTGCTCTTCTGCCCTCAGGCAAGTACGGACTTGCCAGGCACAAACAGCTGAGGTCCAGTGGCCCTATACAGGACCCAATGAGATGATCTCTTCCTGTGTCATTGAGGGCCAGGAAAGCTGGGCATGGTGGTGCACACCTGTAATCTCAGAGCTCTAGAAAGCTGCAGCAGAAGGGTCACAAGTTCGAGCCCAGCCTGGGCAGTTAGGGTTAGAGGTTGTAGCTCAGTGTAAAGGTCCTAGAGTTCAAACCACCACCCAAATACCATAAAAAGTGGTCCAAGAAAAGGCACCCACAGCCAGTGCTCCACATCACCCTAGCAAGAGACCAAGGGAGTCAATACTGCCGAGTCCAGTGCTGAAATGCCATTTGGGGACATGGCCATCAGGCCTCAGTGCCAAGCCTCTGCTCACACACCTGCTGTGACAGACAGCTCTCCTGCCCAGCATCCTTCTCTGGGGGCAGCCTGCAGCCACACCTGTCTACCTGGGATCTGATCCCCACTTTAGTCTCTGTGCATTCAGAGACTACAGCTCTACAGCAATTAGCTTGTTTCACCTTCCTACAGCCCATTTTACTAGTGAGGAAAGTGAGATTCAGAGAAGCTAAGTGACATCCAATGTCACACAGGAAGCAGAAGAGGCAGGGCTTGCTCACTGACGCCCTGGCACTGATTCAGTTTTTTCCCACTCCATCGGGACCATGTGATTCAGCCACCCTTGGATCCGCAGCCTGTTCCTTCCTGAGGACCAGCAGAGCGCTGCCCTCCAGCCCCCAACTGATGTGCCCTTCCTTGGTACTTGAGGCCCTCTGTCCTGAGACTCCCAGGTTTCCATGCTGGTGCCAGCAGTAAATATGGGATGGGAGGAATGAGCAAGCCAGAGAGGGATTAACTGATCCACTGAGAAATAGAGATAGTAACACCGAGGTCCGTTTGCACACACCCTAGAAGGGGATGTATCTGCACACGCACACGCACACACACAATGATAGGTTGAGAGTGCTATGGAGATGAGACAATGTAGGTGAAGAGAAAGGAGAAAGAGGAAGAAGAATAAAGTCACACAGGGAGGGAAAAGCAAAGAATTAGATATACCTGTGAGGTAAAGATAGAAAAATACAGACACAGATTGAAAGATACTAAAACACACGTATATACAAAGACACACACACTCACACATACAGAGACAGTGAGTCATCAGGAGAGGATGTAAAATTAGAAGGAGACATGGTCTCAGGGAGAGAAAGACTAACAGGACCGCCCCCAAGCAGACAGGGAGAGAGACAGAGAGCCATACGGAGAGATAGGCCAGCTTCAGTAGATGCAGGCGGAGGGATGGAGGGATAGCATGCAGGAAACAGAAAAGATGGAGGAGACGAAGCTAAATGCAATGAGGAGTCCCAGTGCTCAGGAGGCTGAGGCAGGAGGATCAATGCAAGATCGAGGCCATCCTGGACTGTGAAGTAAGTCCAAGGCCAGCCTGAACTGCACTGTGAAACTCTGTCTCAAAAAGACCAAAAAGTATGCAGTGGGGAGGCAGTGCAGGAAGCCCTGGAGATGAGCTCTGGAGGGAGGCAGTTCCCTGTGGCCCCAGGTGGCACTCAGTGCTCAGACCTCGCAACTGTGTTCCTCTCTACTGTTCCTCCCAGTTGGGCTCTCAACAGCCTGAAACCTAAACCCCGTGCAGAGCTTGCTCTCCTCAGTTCAGCAGCCCAGACATGCTCTGCATCCCACCCACTGGGAGCCCTGGACAGCAGAGAGGCATGGGGAATCCACCTGCAGGCAACCAGGGCTCTCCTCCCCCAGCCTCCCTCTGAACCACATGTGATGGCAGAAGAGACACCTGCCCACCACCTGCCCCTCAAGCCCAGGCCTAGAGCCACTTGGTCCTGCCTGCTGGTTTCTGGCCGCAGCACTGGGAAGTGAACACACCCACATCCTCCCAGCACTCCGCTGCCGGTGCCCACCAGGAAAAAGGGGCAGCCCCTGCTCTGGGGAACCCCGATGTGGGAGCCAAACAGTCCTGAGTTCCAATGCTCCGTGGGTGTCTGTGATGAGTCCTTGGTTTCTCAAAGCTCCACATTCACCCCTGTGCAATGGGATCCTCGTGTCTGCCTCCACAGGTTGATGAGGCAGTCAAAAGCAGGTAACACGCAAAGCATCTAATATAAAACCTGGCATATGGTAAGCATTTCATAAATGCTAGATTTCTTTAACTGGAAAAATCTAGAAAATATAGAGAGAAATATAGAAAATGAGGTGCAGACGGCAAGACTGTCGAGCAAGAGTTAGTGGGTCCTGGGAAGGGAGAGGTCATTCTGGTTGGGCCAGGGAGGATTTGAGGCCTTAAAATGAGGCCTTGGAGTATAGGGCCTATTTACAAGTAAAAGATGGAGATGTGATAGAGTCATTCTTGATAGAGGCACTGGCATGCACGAAGGCAGGCAGAGGGATTCTATCTCTAAAGCAGAGACCCATTCAGAGTGTCTGGAAAACAGAACATCTTGGATCTTCGGAAGTTTGTTATTTTTGTGACAGCTGAAGTCCCAGTACTGAAACTTCAGGCAGGAGGGTACATGGCAGATCCTGAGTGCAAGTGTCAGTGTGAGCCACAGGCAGTGGAGTGGCATCCTGCCAAGTCTACTCTTGGCTGTGGAGGGAGCTCTATCAGGCCTTGTGGGTCAAAGGCAGGTCTCTACCTCTGACTGTGAAATCCTGCACATGCTCAGTCCAGGAGAATTTCCCACAAGCCCCTGGGAGTTTTCCAGCCTCAGGTTAAAGCTGGGGTTACTAATCTATGGTTTATTAATGAAAGAATGAGATTCAGGGAGACTGAAACCACTAAAACTTAGTCAAATTTAATATTATAAATAGAAGCCAGGTGTGGTGGCACACGCCTATAACCCCAGAACTCGGGAGGCTGAGGCAGGAGGATCGTCATGAATTTGAGATCAGCCTGGGTTACAAAGTGAGCTCAAGACCATCCTGAACTGCATAGTGAGACCTTGTCTCAAAAAAATAGGGCTAGGGATTTAGCTTAGTGGCTTAAGAGCCTGCCTGGTAGGCGCGAGATTGTGAGTTCAATCCCTGGTACCAAAATAATAATAACTATTATTATTATTATAAATGCACAAATTTACCTAATCCTATAATACTGGTTAAAACTTTCTAAGGAGGTGGAGCCTGATCATTGAGGTCCCGCACTATCCTGGCCACCTAGACGGGTATAGACCTAATGGAGGTAGAAGCAGTGGGCTGGAGTTTCCAAAGACCACCAGTAAAGAGGAGCGGGGCAAAGTAATGACAGAGGGGAATTCCATCATTGTTACACTTAATCAGGTCACAGTATGTGAAACTGGCAGTGACTTGAGCCAGTAATTCTTAGATTTGAGGGAGCAAAACCGCCCCCAAGATAGCTGAACTTGTATATTTATACACAAGTGCCCATTTTCCTAGGAAGAAAGCTGAACTTCATCATATTCTCAAAAGGATCTGTATTAACAGGATAGGCTAGAATCCCACTGTAATAACAAACAGCCTCAGACCTCACTGGCTGCAAGTTTTATGTCTTTGTGTCATATCAGCTGCATTGTGGGTCAAGAGATCCTCCAGCTACGGTTCTCTGTGTGAGACTCTATCCAGGCAGGCTGCTTTGATCTTAGGTCTCAGCCATCCGGACATCCTGACTTAAGAATCTCCAACAAAGAAGAGAAAGCTGGAGGATCAGGTAAGGGCTTCTCACTGCTTTGGTCCAACAATAAGGCACATCACTTCTGCTCACTATCCATTGGCCAGAACTAGTCACGTGATCCACCTAACTGAAAGTACTGGCAAGTACAGTTAGCCATGCACCCAGCAAGGAGAGGAGAACTGGATATTGATGAACACTGGTTAAATGTGTGCCCCCTTCCCCAAGGGGAAAAAAAAAGTTTGGAACATTAGGAATAGAGTAATGAGTTCCAAACTCTGTGGACTAATGTTATCAGTACTGTCCTGAAAGCTTTGGAAGAATGCAGACTCCCAGGTACCCGCTTGGACAGTTTAATTCTGTGGTCCAGGAATCTGTATTTTTTACATATTTCACCAGTGACTATGCAGAACCAGTGAAACCACCACTGGAGGAGAAGGTCCTCCCATCACAGGCTTAGGAGTTGTGGGTTACAATCTAAAAAGGTTCCCAGCTGGCTTGCTATTCTCTCTCTCTATCCCACTGAATAGAATTACAAAGTCTTCGGTCAAGGATGATGGCAACCATCATTCAGAGTTCCAGAACCCGGGTTTATGATATTCATACCGACACGAAGTAGAGGTTCATTTTACTGATGGGACAACTGAAGCACAGAATGCTCTCCTGGATCTGGGACTGCTGACTCCCCAGCCAATGTCTTATATAAGGAAGAGGCAATTATCTGATCCCAAATGCCCTGATCTGTACCCCAAAAATAGCTACCTGCTATTTTCCAGGGCAGTAGACCTTTAAGACACAGGGCATTTAAAAAGTACATCAAGCACTCCCCATGGCTCCCTCCGTGCTACTGTTGCTTAATTCTTCCTGAAGAACAAGATTGGAAAGACAATGCTAATTTAATTTGCCAGAATGAATAAAGATAAGAAGTAAAGGAGGATGATGAAGTGCTGGGAGCTCACAATTCGCATCTTCCATCACAAACGCCTTCCCCACCCAGGAGCTGATCAAGCCAGAACCAAGGCAGTTAATTACCTTCCTCTGCGAGGAAGGCCAGGCCGTGGGCGGTGGGCGGTGGGTGAGAGGGGTTTGTGAGAGGGCAAATCAGACTGAAAGGAGGAAAGAAAGGGGACTGGCAGATCTCTCTAAATCAGATTGAAAGAAAAGGAAGGAGCAGGGACTTGTGCATCCCTCTAGGACTCACAGGTCCCCATTACGGCAGACGGAGAGGGCACTGGGAAAACATGTTCATCATTTGGAGACTGTTAGTCAGCTTACCACCCACAATCAATCAGCTTGTAAAAAGAAAAGTTTATTTGAGCTCACAGTGTTGGAGGTTTCTGTCCGTGACCAGTTATCCTTATTACCTTGAGCAGGTGGCATTTCCCCATGACAGGAGCCCAGGGTGGAGCAAAACAGCTCATTTTATGGCCCAGAAGCCAAAGAAAATGAAAGAAAGGGACTGGATCCCACTCTTCCCTTCCAGGACATACACCCCAGTGACCTGAAGACCTCAGTTTCTAAAAGTTCCACAACCTCCCAATAGCACCAGTCTAGGGCCCAAGTCCAAAGTCCAAAGTTCACATGGGCCTCTGGGGACATCCCAGATCCAAACCATAGTAAAGGTCATCAATCAACACCCAGGGCTTCATAGTCCATAATCCTGGGGATGCCTCTGGGTGAACTGGGAGTGGATTCATCACTGAGCCAGAGCTGACTGTCTGACCAGAGAAGCAGTACCAAACGTGCCCGTGGGGACAGCATGATGAGGGGGCATCCTGCGCACAGAAGGCTTTTCCTTGGTACACAAAGAGACGGTGCTCAACACCCAAGCGAGGGGAAGTTCCATGCTGTATTCTGGGGTCCTCCGGCATGAGAGCTCTGGGCACTGGCTCAGCACCCTACACATGGATGCTAGGAAGGAGTCAGGAGCACTGAACTCTGCCCACCCTGCGTGAATTTCCTGCCCCCCTGCTAATTAGTTGCATGATTATCTGCTAAGAATCAGTGATGGTGTCTGCAGAACGGGCGTGGTGATCATCTCCACTTCCTGCCTGAGTCCCCATGAGGACGAAGAGATAAGGCCAAAAAAGAGCTCAGCTCGGGTCACCCTTGCCCACAGGAAAGGCTGTGTTGTCCTGAGTCATGCTGCCTCTTCATCAGGATGATCAAGTGGCTCCTCCTTCCTGGGTGAATGTGCGGAGCGTGTTTGCCGAAGCCCATGGGGAGTGGGCTGCCTTGGTGGAGAGCACCTTAGTGGCTGCGAGGAGACACCTGCCTGTCCTACTCAAGGCCCAGGTGCTCTTCCACCTTCCTTTGTGGTTCAGACAATGGGACGCTGGGAGGGAAGGAGGGAGACAGCACAGAGCGCCTCTCTAGGGCAGAGGATTTGGACTTTCTGTGACGCAGTTTTGCTGCACTGAAAGCAATTTGCAGAAGCACAAAAGGGCTCATCAGAGAGAAGCCAAGAGCCCCAACAATGAGGGGCAGGAGGCTGGAAAGGAAGGAAGGAACTGGCCTGGGAAGAGCAGAGTAAATACAACCACAGCTTGAGCACAGCTGCCGAGGCTGGATTTCCACACACACATGGCGGGAAGAACCCACGCATGACGTCAGTGCCTCAGCCAACCTGAGCACAGGGAAGCAAATCCCCTACAGCCGCTCACTTGGTGGGCTGTGTTTTAATTTTCTGTTTTGGTGGGGACTAGAGTGAGGACATCTGGTGTTGGCAACCTAAAATGGGGGTGCCTGGGATTGGGGCTGGAGGGAAGCAGAATTTCTCCCAGTGCGGGGAAAAGAAAGGAAGAGGCTTTGGAGGTGGGACAGCTGTACCAGGCATCGTTCAGGGGCACACTCTGGCTGGGAGAGGAGCATTTCAGGGAGCAGGTGGAGCTGAGAAAGCAGAGCAGATGGCTCGGAGTTGAGGCTGTGAACAGGGCAAGGGCAGGATGTGGTGCTCGGCCTGTGAAGGACCCAAAACTGAAAAGAACAGTAGCCTGGATTTAATTACCACCCCCTCCCAGCCCAAGCTTTGCTTACTGTGAGGTTCTAGGACCCTCAGGAGCCTGGGAAGTTCTGGATTGATGCCTCTGTCACTGGATTGGAGAATCAGAGAATTAGGGATGGGAAAGCTCCTGGAAATAGCCAGGAAGCATCCAGTGCTGCTACTCTCCTTCTTGCACATGTGCCATTTCAAAAGCCACTGGTCCACAGGGAGTAAGATACAGGTGAAGCAGACCAAATCCAGCCCAAAACCTACAGCCAAGCCCATCAACTGGTAACCTGGAACAGGGCTGCCCAACCTACCCACAGAGCCATGAACAAAAGCAGTAAGTGTCTACTCCTGGAAATCCCAGTATTTTAGGTGGCATCTTCTACTGTATGACAATAGCAACAGCTGACAGAACCAGCTGCATAGCAAGTCAGGGACTGCTATGTTTAGATTATGGTTTGTCCCCAGAGATTCATGTGTTAGAAACTTGATCCCCTGATTGGCAGTAGTGAAAGGCAGTGGGACCTTCAAGAGGCACCCAGCAGGAGGTGTTTAGGTTTTGGGAACATTACCTTGGGAAAAAACTGAGGTAGGTCTCATGGCAACCTGAATCTGTTCTTCAAAGAGAGTTGCTATTTAAAAAAAAAAAAAAAAGCAAAGCTGACCCTTGAATTGCATCTTGGGTCCTTTTTTGCTTCCCATCTCTTCCTGATGTTGTGTTGCCATCTGCAATGAAGTCTTCACCAAAGCCAAGCTAATGCTGGTGACCTCCAGGACCATGACCTATGAATTTCTTTTTTATAAAGTACCTAGACTTGGGTACTTTGTCACAGTAACAGAAATTGAACTAATACTAATACAGCTTAGCAGCAGGACCCAATTCTAGGCACACAGCAGAGAATAATAGGCTCTTTTCCTACTACCAAGAAAGTACACTTCTGGACACTACAACAGAGGTCCAACTCTTCAGAGGCAGTGTTTGGACACTCTGTGTGTGCTCCCTGGAAGACCTCTGTTGAAGGACATGCTGCCCAGAAGGCATTTGCCAGCCCCAACTCTATCTTGGGTTGACCAGAGACACTACAGTGGAGGTGGCGGTGGGTGAGTTCAGCAGGGGTCTGGGAAGCAGACTGAGCCCCAAACAGGGCTGAACAGCACAGCTGGTGAAGAGCAGGTGCCTGGTGGGTACACTGCTGTCCTGAACCGAAGAGCTCCTGGAGTATGGAGGGTGCCAGTGGAACTAAGCCCACCGCAGGCCCATGTCTGTGTGACCCAAGGCAAATTTTCTCCCTGCTCTGAGCCAGAGAATGGGGATTATTTTTTGTTGTTCACATGAAAATCATGATCATATCTTCTACCTGATAAATGATGAAAGCAAAAATGTGTGAATATTCTTCTGTTATGCCTTTAGGGACAAACAAGCTGTCTGTATATGTGAAGCTCATTAAGAGCTATCTGGGAAACACAGCCCCCGTTTTAAACCACCTTGTATTTGAAGCAGTTTCCACTCCACTACCCAATACCTTTCTTTTCTCCCTTCTTTTCTGTTTAAATAACAGCAGCTCTTGTTTGTTGTTATGAGATGAATTATGTCTCCAAAAAAAACCTCATATATTGCTGCCTTAATCTCCTAGGGACAGTATTTGGAGGTGAGGCTTTTGAGAGGTAATTAAGTTTAGATTAGGTTGTGAGGGTGGGGCCCTCACAATGGAGTTAGTGTCCTTATAAGAAGAGATACCAGGAAGTTAGCCTCCATGTCAGGACTTAGCAAGAAGGTGGCCATCTGAAATCTAGGAAGAGAACTCACCACTGCTGTCATTCCAATCTCAGACTTCCAGCCTCAACACTGAGAAAATAACTTTGCATTGTTTAATCTGCTCAACCAACGGTATTTTATTATGGCAGCCTTAGCGACTATGACATTTGTGCTTGTGAAAGATCTGTTAAGGGAGATGGCTATGTTAAGGGAGATAAATTCATGGACTCCTGGAAAGATATGGCTCTTTTTAAAAGTATTCATTCATAGCACCAAATACAGCTGCGTGTGAGCAAGTAAGCCCAGGTGCAAGGTCATGAGGCCATCATAGCCAGGGCTGAACTGTTTTGCTGCCATCTGTAATTAGCTGCTCCTAACTGGCAACTGAGGCTGATGTTTCCAGTCACAATCCCCAGAGGTCCTGCTGAGCCTGTCACCCCTGCCTTGGTCCTACAGGCAACTGGCTGGCCCCTATACACACAAGCACGGTGCTCTGGAGCCCAGACACCTTCTCAGGTCAACTCCAGATCCTGACTCAGCTCCTCACTCTGACCTTTGTCCTTGGCCTTGGTATTGAGTCTGCTAGTTCTACTCTTTTTAAGGGCTTGTTCTAACCTCTTGGTTCCTTCCACCCAAGAGACTAAGCAGACAGCCTGGCAAGTGGAAAAGAGCTGGACTTCACCCCACCCTGCTACTTGGACAAGTGACCTGTACTTCAGCCCCAGACTTACAAGACCCTGCACAGATTCTTCTCTAGCTATGGTCTCCCTGTCTATATAATGAGGAATCTATATGGATGTGCCCACTGGACTTTAGTTCCCAAATTAGGCAATAATCTGAGTACCTGGAACCCCAGGATTCCCTGCTCAGACTTCCCAAGCCCAAATGGGCTCATCCCTCAATCTGTCCCCCTGAGCCTGGACTGCACCATGGCTGAGCACCAGCCCTGAGGGTCCCGATGGAGGGGGGCTGCTCACAGGGATGTGGGAGGAGTTGCAGCGGTGCACTCAGCAGGCAGCCATGTGCATGTGCTGCCCTCATGACGAAAGAAGTGCAACAGGACACAGCTGGCCCTTCTGCACCCCATGCCCAGGGCAGAGCCCAGGAGCCTGAGGATGTTAAAATCAAAATTGGTCTCCTGGGCTGTTGTAAAGTTGTATTTGTCGAAGTAGCAAATAGAATACACAGAGCTTGCGTGGGTCCCTCCAGTGTCAGGGTGGCCGGGGAACCAGTGTGTGTGGACTGTGTGCTCAGCCACCCTCTACCACCGGGCAGGTAACTTACCTGCTCCCTCCCCCATTACTAACAGTGGGGGTGCCAGGGTGCCCCATGTGGCCTTGCCTGGCCAAGAGACAGGTAGAGTCCTCACCTAGTGGCTATGCTCCCCCTGTAGGGCCAGCCAGAGATCACCTGTCCCAGGAAACTTGTTCTATGGTGTGACGGGTTCGCTCTGCTGGGAAGGCAGAAGGAGCCTCCAGCTGGGCTCATGAGGCCCCGTCTTCTGCTTGCACTGTCTCGTCTGCTCCTCACTGTCATCTTTCCTACCTCCAGGTGAGGGCCCTTTCACCAGGTCCCACAGGTGGCCGTGCACCTCCACCCTCAGGCTCCGAGGTAGGGACAGCAGGGAGCTGACGTCAGCTGAGAGAGGCCCTGTCACTCCTGTCTCCATCCCCTGAAACTTTACTGCCCAGCATACAGCACGGCACAAAGAGAACATTCCGTGAGGCATGTGGCTGGTGAAGGGATAACACAGCTGCAGGACCAGGGTGGGAAGCTCCCCCAGCAACCCTCAGCCTCTCCCCTCCAGCCCTCAAGATTTCAATCACTATCTTCCCCTTACTGCTCCCTCTGCCTTCCAGCATTTGCTGCTTCCTCTCAAGTCTCCCAGAGTACACCAGCTTCTGCCTGTCGCAGGACCTTTGCACATGCTTTTCTCTCTGTCTGGATCGTCTTCCTGAACATCATGGCTCTTCCCCACCTCCTTGGAGCAGGTTGAGTCTCTGTATTATCATGTCTCTATCTGATGCTATTGTGTCAAAGCATCAGATCCCTTTCCATATGGTGCTCACCCCAGTTGGGATGAATTAATGGTGTGCATAGTGATTCATCCAAGGCCTCTCTCTTCTACTGGCTGAAAATTCCACAAAGGAGTCCATGGAACAGATTTGACTGTGGCCCTCAGAAGTCCTAGGAGAGACACAGGAAACAAAATGATGCCCAGCAGCTGCAGGGTCTGAGAGAAGGACCACCAGGTTTAGCATCTCCATGAGGCTCGGTCCTCCATTTCTGCTCTAACAAAAGCCAGCATTGACACACGTGAGACCACTCTCCAGTGGTCAGATGACTGTGGGGTTGGTAGAATCTGAGAGGCACCAGTGGAACAACGGCTTTTAGCTCGTCTCCAACCCCTTGAGGTCTGGCATCTTAAAATTCATAGAATCACAGCATCTCAGGGCTGCAGGGATTTTCTAGGCACTTACTGATAACCTGCATGGCAGGAGTGGATTTATTATCGTGTGCGTATTTGCAACCATTTACACACACACACACACACACACACACACGCAACTTTATCTTTCCCCATTCAGCTTCACCCCTTCCCCTGCCCTCTAAATGAGAATATTATCTCTGTAAGATGGTTTTCTGGCATGTGTGCACGTGTGAACGCAAGGGGCCAAGCTGGGAGAATCGGCAATGAGAAGAAAAACAAAGAAGAACCCAGAAAGAATAACTCGATCTTTCCATAAAATGAAGACAGGTTGGGGAGCAGAGTGGAGAGAACAGCTCTGCAGATTTGCTGTCTGGGGAGACTTGGAGCTATGGCTCGTGAGAGGCACTGCAGTTCCCTGAGGCTGTGGAGCAGGATCTTCAGCATTGTGGGGTTCCAACTGTACCCCCTTATGCTCTCCTTCAGGAAGCAGACATAAAGCGAGATTTCTCTTTAAATGTACCATGGGTGACCAGGCTGCTTCTGTGAACACAGCCCCGCTGTGAAGGGTGGGGACTCAGGAGCTCTTCATAGGCTGGGCGCGCAGTAAGTGTTGTCCCAGAGCCCAAGACCCGGATGTGGGAAACAGTAAAAAATGGCTGAATGTGCCCAAAGAGGAAAAATGTCTACTTTTAGAAGTTCATTTTGTAGAGAGTTTACAGGCCAAAAATAATGAATCACAGACTGTCTCAAGTAAGATAATCAAATTCACATGTATTGAGCGCCTCACTGAGAGTCAGGCAACCAGCTTGTCGAGAGATCATCACCCCACCTACCCCACAGCCGCAGAAACAGACCCTGAGCAGCAGCAAATGGGCCCGTGTTTGTGCAACCAGGCAGTGTGTGGTGGGTGCAAACCCCCATCTCCACATTCATTCTCTTGCCCCAGATAGAGGAGAGAAAGATGATGTGCAGTTTGGGGGTCCTGCTTGGGGACTGTGAGAAAGTGTCTCATGAGCTTGACTTTAAACTCCAGGTTGTATTTCCACAGAAACAGTGAGGCATAGATGGATGGGAGGGAGGGAAGGACATTCTAGGTTGTGTGAGTCAACTTTCTGTTACTGGAACAGAACACATGAAATAATCAAATCAAAAAGAGAAAAGGAGCCAGGCGTGGTGGCGCACGCCTTTAATCCCAGCACTCAGGAGGCTGAGGTAGGAAAAGCGTTATGAGTTTGAGGCCGGCTTGGGCTACAACACGAGTGCAAAGCCAGCCTGGGCCACATAGTGTGACCCTGCCTCAAAAAACTAGGGCTGGGAGTTTGGCTCAGTGGCTTAAGCACCTGTCTGGCAGGTGTGAGGTTGTGAGTTTGATCCCCGGTGCCGCAAAAAAAAAAAAAAAAAGAAAAAAAAAAGAGGAAAAGTTTATTTTGGCTCACAGTTTTGGAGCTTTTGGTTCATGGTCCATGGTCAGTTGTGCCACTGCTTTTGGGCCTGTGGTTCATCCCTCTGGAACAGAATTTATTTCAGAGATCATCTAATCCAGCTTTCACTTTGTCAGATCAAGAAATGAGGCCCCAGGAGGTCACTCGAGGACTCAGAACTGAGGTTAGAGCCCAAAACCAGGCAGTCTCCTTTCTCCTAGCTCTCTTCTGAGACTGCCCCCCACGAGGTGTCCCTATGCACAGCTGAGCCCAGATGAGAGAAGGCAGTCCAGAGTGGAGACATGGGACCCAGCCTGGCCCCTGATGGGAGGCAGGTGGAGCAGGGGTTATAGAAGCACAAGTTTCTCCATCCATGAACTGGGCACAGTACTCCCTGTCTCTTGGAAGGTGATGCTTGCTTGCGGTCATCCCAGTCAAGGCACAATGACTGCCTGGCTGAATATGGAAAATTCAGGAATGGGATAGAGAGGGGAGGGATGTGGTATTTCAAGGAGGGATAGTGATGAATAAAACACAAGTCATTCAGAGATGTTTAGAACTCATCTGCCTTCCCTGAGCTGATTTTTCTCTCCAACTCCTTCTCTTATTCTAGTTGAGAACAAAGTGAAGAATAACAGCAGCTCAAGAACTCAGTCTCCTCATCCATAAAGTGGGCAACGCACCCATGGCCCCATGGGCTGCAGGGACAGAAGGAGATGGCACAGGGAGGGACTGCCCCTTCCCAGCACCTGTGCCCCAATGCCTGGTTCGTGGTGAGCTGGGCGGTGGAGTCTGGGACTTTCCCAGCCTGTCAGACAGCTCACAGTGACTGAGGCCATCGCAAGTCTGGAGCTGGGACTGAGGGAGACTGCTTCATACACCAGCAAAAGGAAGAACACAGAGCAAGCAGGGAAGACAGGGTGAGAACCACACACCCCTCTCAGGAGCAGCTGCCCTGAGCCCTGCACTTGGGCTCCTCCCACTTAGCTTTTGATGGGACCTGCTGTCACTTCCGGACAAAGACAACATCAGCAACAGTACTGCTTGCAGCTCCTGTTCTCACAGGGCTCTGGGGCACAGACAGCCACCCCGCCTTACCCCACTCCACAGCATCCCGCCTCCCCAGACAGAGGGAAGCCAAGGGCAGACCCACTGTATGACTCTGAGCAGGTCCTTTCCCATTGTGGGCCTCAGTTTCTCCATCTGCACCACGCAAGTGCTGAAGTACTCATCGGATGGGAAGAGTCAGTCAGTGTAGCCATTTGGCTTCATGAGGGTGTTCAGAGAATGCTTACGCAGGCCCTCTCTTTCCCTCATTCACAGAGCTCCAGCCTTGAGACCTGCAGCCATCACGGAGTCTCTGCACCGGCTGCTTTCTCCTCCCCAGCAACGTGATTTCTGGAGCTAACCACTTTATCCACAACCCTTGGACATCCCCTAACACCTCACCAACGCAGGCCAGCACTCTTTGATCCCTAAATTATTTCTCCTCATTTACACGCTGGATCCTAAAACCCCCATATCTTCAAATATATCTGGAGACAGAATCTCTAAAGACTTAATTAAGTTAAAACCAGGAGCCCCATAAGAAGAGACGAGGATACAAAGAGACACCAGGAAAGACCATGTGAGGACACAACACAGGCAGCCATTTGCTGACCAAGGAAAAAGACTCAGAGACACTAAACTTCATTGGGCCTGGTGGTACAGACCTGTAATACCAGTATTCTGGGAGGCTGGGGTGGGAGGATCACAAGTTCAAGCCCAACCTAAGCAACTTAGTGACTTAGTGAGACCCTGTCCCAAACTTTTTAAACAATGGACTGGGGATGGCAGCTCAGTGCAAAGATATTGGCTTCAATCCCCAGTACACAAAGAAAAAGACAGAAAAAAAAATTTTTTTGAAGGAAGGAAGGGAGGAAGGAAGAAAGGAAGGCAGGCAGGCTACGGGTACCTTGATCTTGAATTTCTAGCTCACTATGAGAAAATAAATAGCTGCTGTTAAAGAGCCATATCCTGTGGTATTGTTGTAGGATCCTTAGAAATTGATATACTCCCCAACCCTTTATTTTTCTCTATAGCACTTATCAGGCCCTGACGTGATTTATATATTTGTTATTTGTCTCCACTCCAATTCAGACACTACAGTGTGAGCTCTACCAGTGCAGCAACTTGGCCTGTTACGTTTTCTACTCTATCCCCAAAACACAAGGTAGCACCTGGCGCATAGCAGGCCCTCAATAAAGGAAGAAATTGAGCCAGACATCCCCGATTTCAAGTCCTAGACCTTTCCCTCCCTCGCAGTGTGACCTGGACTGCTCCTTAACCTCTCTGAACCCATCTCTAATATGATCCTAACAACGGTGCCAACTCAGAAAGGGCTCATAGAGCTGTAGGAGATCAATGCAGCCAAACGGCCTAGTGCAGCGCCTGGCATGAAGCACACGCTGCAGAAATTAGAGACACAATTGTGCTGTTGTTATTTTAGCAATACTAAGTCCTCTCACTCATTTGCTCCCTTTATGCACGCACACTGACACCTCTTCTGCTGCCGGATGCTGCAAATACAGAACGATCTGTCTGTCTTCAGACAGAGACTTCTACCTGCTCACAGTTCAGTGCAGGAAACACAAGGAATCAGTAATGAGAGGCTTTGTGTGTAGACAGAAACGGGCTTAGCAGCGGGCTTCAGAGGAAAGGGTGCCGCAGCTGCGACTTGAGAAATAGATAAGAGCTCACAGAGCAACAGGAGGGAAGGGTCGGAGCAAAAGCAGGGGCAAGGGCTTGCCTGGTGCAGACCCGTCTAATGTCAGGGCCTCTGCAGCTGGTGTGGGCCTGGTTGCTGTTGGTGCCTCTGCAAGGCCTCGTATCTACTTGGCCAATGTCTGTGCCTCTGCGTGGCTGTACCCCACCTATATCAGTGTGTCTGGGGGCTGCGACCTGAGGGGAGCCAGCCTGCTGTGTGCAGCTAGGCCTCACTGTGAGGCAGAGTGGAAGGTGAACTGGAGGGGCTGAGCTTGAAGGCAGAGAGGCTGATCAGAGTGGACCTGGAGGCGTGAAGAAGGCTCCATCAGAGGTCAGGCAAGATCCCAGGTCAGCTGAGGGAAGCAGCCAGGCCAATGAGCTTAATCTGGAAAGGTCTGTGCTGTGGAATAAGGATTCTTCAAACTCCCAACCAGCAGTGGAGTATCCCTGCCAGGCAGAGCTGGACTGGGAAGGGCAGTTGGTGCCTGTGGGGTCAGAGGCTTGAGAGAATCAACTAGGCCATCATCATAACTCACAAAGATGCCACAAGAAACGTTCTGTCAACCCGAACAGGAGCAGGATGCCTGATAGGGCTAGACGAGTTTCCTCCCACCAGAAAACTAAAAGGAAACACATTTGTTTCCATGACACACTGATGTTTTCAGGAGACAGTGTGATTGTTTTTTGCACTGAAGAGGCAAGAATAGAAATTCCACCTGCCAAGACAGTCTTCCTCCTCCAGGCACTGAAGGACAGAGGAAGCTTCTGTCCCTGGTTTACTGGCGCCTGAAATTCTACCATTGGAGCTCCTTTCCTATGGCTTGAGGCTTTGTCATTTGTTAAAACAAAAACAATTTCACAGAAGTCATGTCTTCAATCCAAACTTATTTTTATTAATTTTACAAATATTTATTGAGTTCTTTCTCTTAACCAGGCAGTAATCTAGAGTCTGGAAATAGAAAAATTAATTAAGACTTACCAGAGCCTAAATTCCAAGGAACCAGCAAGCTGGAGGGGAGAGCCAGAGGGGTATGGGGACAACAAGGATGCCTGATCATAATGGCATTGCCAGTGATGGTGGTGGGAGCAAGGTGCTCTGAGCAACCAAGGCAGAGAAGACTCATTTCATACTTGCAAAAGGTGAAGCTTAAATTCTCACTGAGGGTAAAAAGGAAGGAGTGGGCTGAGAATCCCAGAAGAAAGGCATAGCAAGGGGAAACGAATGCAGTCAAGGGCCAGTAGGGCAGGTGAGAAACTCGTGCCATCAGCATGCTTGGGCATGGGCAGTGTTATGGTTTAGTCTAAAATGTCCCCCAAAATTCTCATGTGTTTGGGGGGGCAGCTTCTAGAAGGTGGTTTATTATGAGGGTGCTATCCTCACCAGTGGATTAATCAGGGGGTAGCTGATTGATTGATCCATAGCTGAGGAGGTGGAGCCTGGTCGCATTACTGGGGCACAAGCTGGTGGGTCTTTCTCTCTCCTTGGTTTCTCTCTCGTCTCTGTTTCCTGGCCACCATGATGTGAGCAGCTTCCCTCCACCTTGCCCCTTGGCTGCCCTGTTTCTGCCCTAGAGCAGGCCAACCACAGACTGCAATTTTGAACTTCTCCTCTTTTAATTTGTGTTAGGCATTGTGTCTTAGATATGAGGAAAGTGACTAAAACAGGCAGGAAAGGGAGACAGGACTGAGCAGCAGGGCAGTTTTCACTGCCTGAGATCACATTAATGATCTCAGGCAATGGTGACTCAGTTCTTGTCTCCCCAGCTTCCATTTTATCTCTGTTTCCCTGGGAGAACTGACCTGTCCCCACTCTCATCACACGGACTGGGTGACACACGCTCAGCTCCACAGATGGATTCTGATTGGCTTAAGCAACCAGTGTATCTGATAGATAGAGTCATTGGTTCAGGGAAGGCCAGGTGACTGTTCAGACCAATGAAAGGCAAGAGGATTTTTTTGGGGGGACATCTGGGAAAACAAGATGCTTTCTGGTTTAGAATAAGTTCCTAGAGGAAGCAAATTATCTGAAGACTTACCACGGGCCCTGGAGTGAGGCATGATCAGCCAGGAATCAAAGTAGCATGAAGAGGAGGATGGAGAGGAGGGAGTGTCAGTAATGGAGCCATAAGAACCCTGCATGGTGGCACATGCCTATGATCCCACCTGCTTAAGAGGCCAAGGCAGGAAGGTCACTTGAACCTAGGAGTTCTAAGTCAACATGAGAAACATAGTGAGATCCTATATCCAAAAGTGGGGGCAAGGGAGGAATGGAGGAAGGGAAAGAATGACAGAAAAGACAGAAAAGGGAGGGGAGGAGAGGAGTGGGAAAAAGAGGAGAGGACAGGAAGGAAGAGGAAAGGCAATAAGAGGAGAGGAGAGGAGAAGAGAGGAGAGGAAAAGAGAGGACAAAAGAACCTGAACCCCATCTCAAACAGAGCATCGAAGTAGACCCACCTCCACAATCCTCCATTAGTTGAGCTGTTAAATTCTCACATTTGCTTAAACCAGCCTGTTGGTACATTCAAGTGAAAAGTTCATATATGGTTCAGAATCATTTCTCAAGGACAGAATTTGATAAAATTGGAGAAAAGGCTGAGCCAGCAGGCACTTAAACATTAAGTGGGCTTCCTTTTGATTACATTTCTAGTTAACACTTCTTATCGCAAGTCATAATCTTTCCCCAGAAAACATTCTTTGACCCCTGTGACAGTGCCCTGACACCTAAGTAACAGCCTGAAAGTCAGGGGCTCTGGGTTTTGTCGCACCCCTGACTGAGCCTGGCTGCGGGGCCTGGCCTGACCTACACTAACACTTTCAGTTTAGATTTATGATTCGCCCACCAGCCTGCAGCCTCCCTGAGGGATAATGTCCAACCCATCCATAAGGCCCCGGTGCCCAAGACAATCCTGGCACAGACGAGGGTCAATAGGGCTATTTGATGACCAATCAGTGTAGGAGCTGCACCTCCATACCCTAACCTCCCAGGCTCAGAGCCATGGGTGATACTGACAGGCACAGTTCCACTTCTATCTGCCCACCTCGAAGGCCTCCTGGAGACATAGCCCAATCCTAGGACCACACGAAGGGATTTCACATGCAAGCTGAATGGCAGAGACCTCAGTCATATGTCACTTTTCTCTGATGCTGGGTCACTGAGCCACAGTTGGGCTGTGCATCTCCCCAGCTGCAGCTGACCTGGGCAGGTAAACTCTCACACTCCCCTGAGTCACCTCATTGGTGTATGTCAGAAGAGGAAGAGAGAGGAGAACAATAAGGGAGGATCCAACATTCCAAAGCAAGAATCAAAGAGTGAACTAAATCAATGGTGTTGGCACAACGCTGCTCTGCCCTGCTGGGTGATACAGGCTGTACCTAAAACTACTTGCACAGTGAGGACACCTGTCTGTTCCAACAGGTAAGAACAGAGGGCGGGGTCAAGGAAATCCCCTTTAGACAATGGGGAGAGGATACAATCCAAAGAATAGAAGAAGTGGACCAGGAGCTCGAAGAAACTGAGGTTGGGAACACATTCCTAGTATGAGATGCATGAGTGGGCAGTCATAGAAAAGTTAAGAACCTAAACAGGAAAAACTCAAATTCCAAGTTAAATATCTTGAACTATACACATACTCACGCCCAGAGAATTTTGGCAGTGTGCCTGGGGGTTCATGAAGTCATAAGAAAGTGATAGGGCATCCTCTCTTCATGTCAAATTCACTCTGCGATCATGTGAAATGCCCAATATTTTATGTTATATTGAAACAACTGTAAATGTATCATAGGGAGCAAAATATACATGGTTTTGAAATACTAGGTTGGAGAAGTCAAAGAAACTGAGCTTGTGGCTAAAGTCTAGAGAAAGCACCATCTGTAAGCAAACCGTTTAGTGGCCTGGGTGTTCCCATACCCTAATGCTGTTAGCAAGAATCTCCCAGTTGCTCCTTCCTATAATTGTCAGAACCAAGCCTTAGGGGCCAGGGATGTGGCTTAGTGGGGTAGGTAGAACTCTTGCCCTACATGCACAGGGCCCCAGGTACAATCCCCAGCACCACAAAAAAAAAGCCTTAGCCCTCCTCCAATAGTAGTAGGGAGGGAAAGGAGTCTGTCCATGGTGCTGAAACTGGATTAATCCATTTCAACGAATTCTGACCTTAAAACTCTGCCTCCTGGAAGCTGGATGGAAGAGGGAAGCTCAGAGGAGATCAGCACCTGTAAAAGCTGGGGAGTGAATATTCCTTATTATTTGTCTTTTAATTCAAGCACATAACCCTCAGGGCACACTAAATCTAGAGGTTAGAGAGGAGAGGGGAAGAATAAGATTAGGACAATTATTTTGTGTATAATTCATAAGTCTCAGAAAAAATATTTTCTTGAGTTTGGAGACTTTTTCGCACTTCTTCAGAACCATTCATAGTTCCTGAAGAAGGCAAATAGTCCCAAAGATCTCCTTTTCGTGTGTGAGTGTGTGTGTGTGCACCTATACATTTATGTGACTGACTGTGCATGTAATCGACTCTATGTGTGATGACACATTTCATATTAAAACAACTGGCATCTCATAACATAGCTCCTCCAGAGGAAAAAATTCTAAGACAAATATTTAGCTGGTATTCTATCCCAATTCAAAAATGTGTGCATCCTGAGTTGTTTCATCTCCACCCACAGCCCGGTGGTCACAGCCACCCAGGTAGCATCTGCTAAGAAAAGAAAGCTCTGATGTTCATGTGGGATGCCAGTCTGGGTGGAGGCTGAGGGAAAGCCTGTAAGAATTTCATAGTGCCAGAAAAGATGGAAGCCCAGAGCCCAGTATATCCAGCCTTCTGGACTTACAGACATGGCCCTGGTTATATTTTCCATCTGGCCCATCAGGAGTAGGAAGATCTCTTTGCCCTGTGTATCTACACTTATCAGTCCTGGGCTGTTCTGTCCACCTAACCCTGCTTGGCCTTGTAGCCTGGGATGGTTCAGCCTCGGATATGATGTTGGCCATCACTGTAAGGAGTGATCAGAACAGAAGCCTTAGGCAGAGGTGGGTGGAGTCCGAGCTCCACTACTCACTCCTGTGGGATTTGGGGGATGTTGCTGTACCTGCTAAGCCTCCTTTGAGACCAAATGCCAACCCCAAGGAGAGTCCCAGGACAGCTGCCACAGTCAGGGTGGAGATGAATCCCTGACCCGTCTCCCTAACAGGATCCATGGCAGTCATTTGCTTGTGGTTCATTTATATTTCTTCTTGATCTACCAACATGAAATTTGCCTGCAGCTTCTTACATATTAATCAATTTAGCCACCATTAGCACATGAACTTTTGTCCTCACCAATATAATTGCTGTTAGTTAGATTAGAATAATTCCTGATAGCATCAACACAAGGAAAATGTGTTAGCTAACTTCCTCTGCATGTGTAATTTGGGTTCTGTGCCCCCATTAGGTTTCTCTCAACTTAGACAAATCTGCTCCTCTACATGGGCAAGCTTTCTATCACTGTCCAGTCAGTGGGATGGGTTTTTGCAGCCCCTCCCTGAAGAACATGCAAATTTATAGACATAGCTCCTTGTCCCGCTTCTGCTGCCACTCCAGTAGGACTTATTCTGAGCCAGGCACAGTCCTAAGCTCTTTGTCATTATCCCTATGAAAAGGGAACTATTCTTATCCTCATTTGTAGATGTGAAAACTGAGGTTTAGAATGGCTGGATGATCTACCCAAAGTCCCCCACATACTGAGTAGTGGTATCAGCCTTTGATCTCAGGCCTTCCTGATTCTACAGCCTACAATTTCAACTTGCATTTTGTACCAAACAGTGAAATCAGTCCTCTACTTCTCCTTTTCTTTGCCCTTTTGTTCCCCTCTCCTCTGCCTCTCCTTTCCTTCCTCCTTGTCTCCTTATAAACTTTACCTTTCTCTCTTTTCCTTCCCCAGTTCTTTGTCCACAGTTCAATATTGCCAATATTGCCTATGGACAGGCATCATGAAATCTGAGACTCCATGTCACTTGCTGGGACAGTGAAAGGTATCTGGCTTCAGAGACATCCCCACACTATGGGAGGAAATCCAAACCTCCAGACTTACAACTTCCCCAGAGCCCCCTCCCCCGACTCCAGAGCTACTTGGCTGAGGAATGTGACACACCGGTTTCTCCTCCTCTCCTTCTGGCAGCTCAGATGTGGAACTGTCCCTGTCCTCAGCACCACATCACTGCAGATGTGTGAGCAGTGATAACTCTGCTTTCTGGCTCACTGTCACACAACGTGCCAAGGAGCATCTTCCGGACCTCTCATGATCCTCACAGCACCCTAGAAAGTAGAGCTTGTTTTGTACTTGAATGGTAAGCCTGAGGTCCTGTGGCAAGTGAGAGACAGAATCAAGTTCAGATCCAGGGTTCCTTATTCTCAAGTCTGTGTTCATAACAAAGCATCAGGTACAATCTGGGTGTCAAACTTTGATGCCGGTTATTTTATTTTTTATTTCCATACAACTCTTGGCTGCCTACTCTTCAGAGCAGTTGGGTACCTGAGGCAGAGCTGGCTGGACTCAGGCTCAGAGCCACAGGGCAGCCACTGACTCAGGGTGTGACCTTGAACAACCACTCCTTTGCCTCTTTGGACCTCAGTTTTCTCATCTGTAAAATGTCCTTGCACTGAACCAGTTTGATTCTCCAAAATGTGGTTGTTCCCAGTTCATCCCATTCTGCCCTGGGCAGTCAAGGCTGGACATGATGTCCTGAATTTTTGGCTTGGCAGCAGCTGCAGCACCTCCCCAACAAGATTTAATCCCTCCTACTGGAAACCAGAGCCTGAATACATGGATTTGTAGCAGTCACTGTTTCCTTGGGCTGCTTACCACACAAGCAGCAGGTGGCTGTTCCAAGTGCTTCAGAATGAGCCCAGGATCCAGCTGGGACAAATCCATTCCTCTGAGGCAACATCTGCTGGAAGGCAGCATTGAATTGTGTCACATTATAACAGCATTTTACACTGTTCCTGTGACCTTTACTTAGCTAAATGGGAGTCTCCCGCAAGTTCTACTCCTTGTCTGGGAACTTCTGGCAGGAAATGTCCTGGGCTACACCAAGCAGACAGCACTACAGAGGGGGCTGAGAATAAACGGCAGAGTGATGGGCTCCAGGCCAGGTGGGGACAGCACAGACAGACCTGCAGACAAGAAAGAAAGCAGGGCAGGGAGGCCCACACCCAAGGGATGGCATCAAAGGGTCTGTCACCTAGCACAGGTGTCCCTGGAGATTTGTGTCATCATCCATTCAGTCACTTTCTCTCTCAGTAAGTATTTTCTGGCCATCAACATGCTGGGGAACATAGTAGCAGTGAGGAACTTATCTCTACCCCCAAGGGGCTCAGCCTGGCACCAGGCGCAGAAGTTGTGTCCCAAGAAGGGCAACAATAAACACGAGCGGGGAGGAGAGGGGTGTCTGCCTCTCTTGGCGTCAGGTAGGCTAATGTGTCCTCTGCTGGGTGTCTCAAAGTAAACTGAGATAATGCTCTGGAGTAGCAGTCCATCTGAGAGGTGACCCCAGAGAGTACAGTGCGGAAACAGAGAGACAGAGCCAGGAAACAAAAAGTCAGCGTGGCGTGCATTAGTGAGTGAACTCAGTTCTGCAAGGGACCCTCCACGGGCCTTGTGGAAGATGATTCTGAGTCATCCCCTGAGAGATGGGTGGCCATTAATGACTGACTTGGGATGTTAACCCCTCTCGCCCCCTGTAATTTTTGCCCCCAGTGCCATACAAACAATCAGAAGGTATCAGAAGCTCCAAACTGCTGTAACTTCAGAAGTCAGAGCGGAGGGAACACAGGGTAGGGTATGGCAATATCTGCTACAGCTTCTATGAGCTGGGTGTGAAGCATGAGTAGGAGTCTTACAGCTGGAGCAGGTGGGGGTAGGAGACTAATCTAGGCAGCCGCCACAGATGTGGGCGGCAGGGAAAGAAATGAAAGTGCTCAGAGAATTTCCAGAAAGGCATTTGTGTTAAAATTAAGAATGGGGAGATTCGGGCTGCCTTTATGCAGAGAATTCTTAGGTGATAGAATTGGTGAAGCTGACAAATGGGGAGAGAGAGGGAGAGGAAAAAGAAAAGGGAAAGGGAGAGGAAGAAAGAGAATAGGTTTAACAGGTACAGGCTCCTGCCAAGCCAGAAAGGAAAGGATACAGGCATGGAAACAGACTGGCCTTCAGCCAGGGGAAGAGAGCTTCAGTCCTGCCATGGTGAGGAATTCTGCTCCTGAGCTGGCTGAGGCCAGGTACAAGGGAAGCCAGGCTACCTGCTCAGAATGGGGAGGCACTGGAGGGGCTACTTGATGCAGTGGGGGTTTAACTAGTTTTTGAAGGTGAGGGCAGTCCGCAGACAGCAGGAAAGCGAGAGGGAGGAAGGGTGACACTGGAGCCAGCATGCACTGGCACTTGCACCTTGGCAATGCTGCCAGTCTCACCCAGTGCAGTCTTCTCAGCAACTTCCCAGCAACTCAGAAGTTGAGAAAGCAGATGGCTCCATCAGAAAGTGGCTGGGCTTTGATAAATGCTATGGTTTGGGCGTGGTGTACACGTCCCGCGAGGCTTCAGGAGTTGACATTTAATCTCCCTCGCAAAGTATTAACAGGGTGGAAACCTAATCTGATTTTGGTGTTTGGAGGTAGAGCCTCTGGAAGGTAATTAGGATGAAATAAGGTCATCATGGTGACACCTCCATTCTTGAATCCTCGTGACTTTATGGAGAGAGACCAGGAGACATACAAGTACACATGCTTCCTGTGTCTGGCATGTGATGCCCTGAGTTACCTGGGGACTCTGCCAACAAGAAGGCCATTACTATATGAAGCCCTCTACTTTGGACCTCCATAATTAGGTGCCAAAATAAACTTCTTTTCTTTATAGCTTACCCAGTCTATGGCATTGTGTCATCAGCAGCAAAAAAGACTAATACAAAAACAGAAGGCGGCGAGAGAGTGCCAGCCAGCTGCAGGCCCTCTATTCCCAGGGGCAGGCTCCACCCACTTCCCATTTCCCTTTCTATCCTTAGACCAGTGAAAAGGGGTTGGAATGACCACAGCTGAGAGTCTGAGGACCCTGGCTATTACCCGGCTCTGTTGCTTACTTTCTGTGTGACCCTAAATGCATCACTTCTACTCTTGGGGCCTCTGTTTCTATACCTACTAACTCAGGACTTCTCAGCCTCAGCACTAGTGATATGTGAGCCAGATAATTGCTTGTTGTGGGAGCTGTCCTGTGCCTTGTAGGTTATTTAACACTGTTCCTGGTCTCAATCTACTAGCACACCCCCACTGTGATAATCAAATGTCCCCTAGGAGGCAAAATTTTATTAACTAAAAAAATAGTAGAGTTGGAATAATAATGATCAGATCTAACCAGCCAACTCATGAGAAGGGTTCTCATGAGAGGTACATAACATAATGGAATTTGAGGTGGAGAGGAAACTTTTGTAGCTCATTAGAGTAGCCTGGATATGAATAGTCACCTACAACTTCTCCTCAGTTTTCCCACTGAGAAGTCTCTATTAGAGGATGAGCTGGAATAGGATACAGGAGTCCTGATTCCAAGCTCCAAGTCTTCTCCATTCTAGTGGCTTGGAAATCCCATCCTGTTGCAAAGCATGGTAGGAGGATGCCACATCCTTGTCTTTGCACAACAAGTGGGTTATTCTCAAAAGGCAGATGTAGGGCAGAGGTTCTGAAAGAGGTGAGGAGGAAGGTCAAAAGAGAAGAAGAGGGAGCCCACATCATCAAAGACAGATACAAAGCAGCAAAGGAGACCAGACAGCAGGATGTATGAGTAGGAGCCATTCAGAAGACAGAGACCACATGAGTGACCTGAACATGAAAAATGTAAAAAATGATTCTGATATAAGGAAAAGAAACTCCCAACCTGCAAGATATCTGGTACGAGTTCATGGTTTCTAAAATTGAAGAATGAATTTTAGAAACAACAGCGGTTAAGAGCAGAATATATTTATTGAGAGAAAGAAAGCTTCTGTCTGAGAAAGAGACAGAAGGGGTCCCAAGTAGGTTACCAAAACCCCTATTTTTCCTAGAGATTTTTATAGAGCAAAACCACAAAGTGAATCGGGTTCAAGATGGGCAAAAATCGGAACTCACAAGATGGGCATGAGGTGGAACAGAACTATGGTCACCCAATAAGATGATGAGTATCATTGCTTAGGTAAAATTGATTAAATGAGGGACAAATGGGGAAGCGGGTCACATAGCAAGCGAGCATGAATATAGAGCAGGGGCTCTTCCTGTAGGGGTTGGGTTAGTGGCTCCTTCTGGCTTCCTCAAATAGATTGATACCTATTTAAAATATCAATCCCTGGTGTTTACCTTAGGAACTATGTGTGTGCATTTGTTTTATCTTTTGTCTTGAGATCTGGCTCACAGCTGAGATGTCTGTGTTCTCCACGGCTGCAAGGTACCTGGTCTTCTGCAAGGGCTTCTTCGAGGGCCTAACCCTATCTGACTGCCTATAATATTTCTATCTAACTCAGCTGCCTGTAACAGGGATTAACTACAAACAAGAGAAAAAGAGGCCTCTAAATAACACAAGAATGGCAGCCATGAAGAAAATATACCGCCTCCAGCAATGACTGAGAGTGTGGCTGAAGTAGTTCTATCAAAGTGGCTGCCAGGTGAAGGGGTCCTCACAGAGGAGCTGGTCCCTGATGGCTACAGAGGGGAGGACCCCTGAGCAGCTCTCACAATGAATGAGAGGAAACCAGAGATCCAAAGCCATAAATGAAGTGCTATCTGCTATCACTTCGTAATATCCCTCAGTGACCCCTACTGACAGAGATTGGCATCGCATAGGCAGGAAAAAAAAAATATTGCAGGGCCCAGCTCTAGTATCAAAGCAGGACAAAGAAGTGTGGACATGAAGCGGACAGACAACAAGATGATAAATGACACTGTCCTTGCTTTGGCAAGCCACCTTCTACAAATACCTTCAATATACTTTTGAATGTAAATTTGCAAGAAAGCAGTTCTATGTTTTCACCTAAGATGATGCAGTTATTCTTTGTTCAAATAAGAAAATTCTCATGCTTGTCTTAAAATGAGGAGAGACATAGTTCCAACATGATTGCATCCATTTCTGTTTACATGAATTACCCCTAAATTCAGTTACATGGAATATTCTGCTTCCTATAGGCTAAATTATAACGTTAACCCCCAATAACATCTATATAAAAAATGGAAGGATATAAAAGAAAGTTATTAGTATATACATATAAATTTATACACATAGCCAGCAAAGAGAAAATAGATGAAGCTACTACAACCCTCATTTCTGTAATTGGCCACAAGGCCATAGTTATATCTATGGTTTCTTTCCTCTACTACCCATTCCACATTTCCCCTTCTCAACCAGAAGCTCAGATAATTGAGTTATTTTACTGGGAAGAGGGAGCCATAACTTCACTCTTGAGTCATGTGATTTCTCATTTATTCCGCATTTTTTGAATCACTGATGTTTCCATTAACTTTTACAATTGGGCATGAATTACTAAGAGACACCCTCGGAGAACATTCTGAGTTCCAGACCCAGTCTTTCTTGCCTCATTGTGTACCAATAACTCAATTTCCCCTTGGCAATCAGGATCACTCATTTAATCCAGTAGGGCAACACTTTGTCCTGCCTGTTTATTCAGTGACATAATGGCCAGATAGCAGTCTCATCCTCCCATTCACTGGTACCAGCGTTGTCATTGAGTAAGTCAGTCCCAACTTGGAAACAAAGGTATCCAAGCCAACAGAGTTCTAGCTAGAGCAAAAATTCTCTAAGTCAGTGATTAAAAATAATAGAGGGACTTCTGCCAACTGTCATTTATTGTTTCTCAGCTCCAAACTCACCCTTAAAGATCTACTTAGTAGAACACTGTTCTCTTACAAACTGGTATGATGACAATGTTTGTCAATAGATGGCACTGGTAGGACACTAGATGCGCTATAGGATTCCAGTACTGTTTCTTCCTGCTCCTGCAGCACTAGGTAACTTGCAGAACACTCAGTGGAGCAACCCCCTAGCAACAGCAGCAGCACCCTCACAACTGGCTTCCCAGAAGCAAGATCAATGGAAGCCCCAGTTTATTTCCATTCATCTTCCCAATGATGACTTCCTACCACCCCACCACCCCCAACATGCTGAGAAACATCTTGGCAGTGCCCCAGCTAGCTTCCTAGCAAGTTCAAAAGCAAACCCTTAAGGCAGCTTCCAAATTTCATCAGCACTTCAGCAGGCAGTTCTCTGCCCAATAACTTTGACCCACCATTAGACCACCTCTGACCTGGATAACCCCATGAGTTTTTCACCAGACAATGGGCTGCAACTTATGTTCTCTAATGGTCTCAATTCCCAACCAGGGGGAGGATCCTCCCTCCCTCCCAAGTTGTAGCCCTTGCATACTCTCCTTCAGTCTTAGTTGTGTTCTCTGATGCTCTCTTTTATTCCTTTTTAATTAATCCAACATAGTTTCTGTCTCCTAGCTGAAGTTTGACTGATAAAAAATAAGTCTCCCTTCCACTCCTTGCTTAATGGACTCTTGTATTCCAATTAGAAGCACTGCCCAACGATGTCTGGCTCAAAGCATATGTTGTTTCCTTCCAGGGTTTGTTTTTTCACTGGTGCCACAACTGATCCTTTCTGCCTTTTAATTATACCACTCACTTCCAGGTGATGCGTTATGTGGTAAAAACAGTTAATTCCATGGATAAGCCCGCTACTGCATTTCAGTTGATGTGAAGGAAGTTCCTTGAAAAGAGGCATGATATTCTGTACAGAATACCATGAAGGTGCAAGATATAATTCTATGAGTATATAGATAGTGTTGAGTATCTATATATACAATTCTATGAGTATATATAGACAGGACAAAAACATTTTCTGCAGGTCCAGAAAACCCATATCCAGAAGATGACTGTATCACAGTAAGGAAGAATCTCTGCTCCCCACATAATGGAATAGGTATAGTGAAATCAACCAGCTACCAGGCAGATGTTTGATCCATTCAGGAAGTGACACCACATGCTGGGTTCATGTTGGTCTTTTGCTAGGAGATTGAGCATCAAGCAGTGATAGCCCTTAGTAAAGGGAAGGTCATGTTTGTGAGCCCGTGCATATCCTATATTCCTATCACTGAAGTCACTTATTCATGGGCCCATTGGACAACCACAAGGGTATCTGGGTAAACAGAACAATAAAATACTGTTTTTCACCTGGTTATTGAAAGTTTCTTTTTAAGTTGATGCCCTTTAATGAGCATTTGCATGGGACACAAATCTTAAGTCTGTATCATTCTGAAGAGTACTCCTACTCATCTCTTCTTCAGAAATCCTAGTCACCAGTCCTGTCCCTGCCAAGTCCCTGATCATCTAGTCAAGCCATATCATTAACAACTGCTCCTAAATCAATGAGGATCCATAGTTCTGGCCATCTATCATTCCAAAATGTACAACCAAATATACTCTTTAAAACCTTACCCATTGAAAAGATTTTCCTTCCCCACTGTATTTCTTGGCCAAGCCCAATAATGCTGTGATATTTCAGCTTTCTATCTTGTGTGATATATCATGGCTCAAGATTTTATTTTTTCATTAACTAGGCATTCCAAAACCCATATAACTTCTGTATGGGCTGAACAGTCAAGTTAAATGGGAATGGGATAAGGATCACCATTTCTGCATATTTCAAGCCTTCGTTAACCTCTGTAGTTCCCTCAGGGATAGAAAAGTGCTTCAGGCTCACTATCGTGGTAGACAGAGAAAGTTCCAAGATCTTCTATTTAGGCCCTCCCTTCCACAATGGCTTCCTACATGAGTCAGAGACCCAGAGTGAGGATTTTTCCACTTACTCAGTATGTCTATTTTAGCTATACAGAATCTGGGGAGATGACCAGCTGAACACTTGGACCAAGTATCTTTCACCAGACTACCTAAGCTTCCAGTTCAAATGATGGGCCACAGAGGCATTTTGCATTCCCAGGTATTATCATCAATTCAGAGTCCATGTCTAGTGCTTCCAAAGATCAAGGACCTTCTTTTCCCGAATGCAATCATTCTAGTAAGAGGCTACAGGACCTTGTGGAGAAGGCTTGGGGAAATATGTGTAGAAAATACTTACAACATCATCACACAAGCTTTCTCAAGGGAGCTGGCCCTCTTAAATTAAGAAGCTCTGATCTGTGGGTTGGTTTAGCTCTGGGCACTGGATGAGAGGCCACAATTTTCCAACACAGAGATTCAAGTCAGGTTTTGGTTATCAGTACTAGAGGATGTTTGGTTGATTGGTTGGTTGGTTTTCCTGTACACAGATCAAGCAATAGTCTAGTAAATTGTCCATCTGTCTCCTTCCTTGGGACACAGTGACCAGTTAGTCATCACCAAAGATCCGTATTGGCCATGGTATTCTACTTACTGTCTGTGCTGCTCTGTGTGGTAAATGCGCCCTCTTGCCTTTGGCTATTAAGCAATACGACTTACCTTCTGCTGCTCCAGGATATTACCTTCCCTGTGAAATCAGAAAGCCCATATGAATGATAGCATACTCTGCATTGATACCTGAACTAAAACCACCAAGTTCCATAGGGCTACAGGGTCTCCTCTCAGTAATGTATTTCTCAATGTCTCAGTCAAGAGAGTGTCTTCTGGGAATTTTTTTTTTTTTTGAGGGAAGTGGGAGAAGCTGTGTAGGTTATATATGACACAACCACTCCAACATCTATCTTCCTAATCCTTTGGATTTCCTCTTCCTCATTATGAGACGGAGGCTCTGTTATTTCTACTTCATTAAATGTAGGCCACGTTCAAGTTCAAGTTTCAGCCAGCCAATGAAGTAAGCTTTTAGATCCAACTTAATTTGTTCAGTTTAACACATTAAATACCAAATCAACCTCCATGAATCCAGAATGACTGTGTATATTCTCTTCTACCCTTAGAATCAACTCCCATACACATTCCCCAGGATTATGTCAAATCTTGTCATTAGCAAAATGTTGCCTTTCTTCTGTTGTATAAACTGTTTCCTCCTGAGTCCCAGTGTGTACCTGACCCCACAAAACACATAGAGATTTAGCCCTACTTATGGATCTAATGGCATCAAAGGATTTTTGTAGACTAGCTTAAATTGGCTGGTAGGACCTCATGTTTCAAGGAACCTGCCCCACGTAAGGTCATCACAGAGTTTGAAATCTAAGGAAAACCATTCTCCCCAAACACAAAAGAGAAACTTATCTCCATTGGCAAGGGAGGTTCAGAGTGACTCAGGGATCCAAAATTCTTCCTTTTCATCTGAGTTCAGCCAGGTGTTCCTATTCCAAGTTTCAGGATCCCATTTTTCTCTAACCTATGCCTAAACTTTCACATCAGATGCTATGAATGTCACTAATGTTTAAATTATGCAACCCATTCAATTAAATTTTATGCTTCATTCTCAGTAATATCAGCCTGGTGGCTACACGAAACAAGAGATTCTGTTACAGATGACCTAGGAGCTCTATGCTCTCAAACTATTATTGGAGGTGAAAATTAAATAGCCTGAACTTGTTTTGTCATTTCCTTTGTACAAAATGTTCTGGTGCCTTCAAGGATCCATCCCACACCACAGTCCCTCATCACCAACGGCCAACTGCAGTAGTCACCGGGGCTCCCAAGACACTTGCTTCAGTTAGCACTGCATCAAAATCCATCGCGGGGTACAGCATAATTATGACACAGTCCTGCTGTGGACTGTGAGCATCCCACTTCTCATCTGCAAGAAGCTCAGCACAAGCCGGGCGTGGTGGCACACGCCTTTAATCCCAGCACTCGGGAGGCTGAGGTAGGAGAAGCGTTGTGAGTTCGAGGCCAGCTTGGGCTACAATGCGAGCACAAGGCTGGCCTGAGCTACATAGTGTGACCCTGCCTCAAAAAAACCAAGGCTGGGAGTTTGGCTCAGTGACTTAAGCGCCTGCCCTGGCAGGTGCGAGGTTGTGAGTTTGATCCCCGGTGCCGCAAAAAAAAAAAAAAAAGAAGCTCAGCACAGTGTTGAGAACAATAGAACCAATCAAAATCCCTTCTTTGAGGGTCTGCTCCCTGGGACCAGCTGACCCCAAGTCTACATCAGTTTAGGATCCAGTCAGGAGACAAAGACAATATCCATAACACAAACATGGAAATTTTAATATAAAGATTTGTTATCCAGCAAAGAGCAGTTGATACCCAAAAAGGGTAAAAGAGGATCAGAGACCCGGAGATAGCAAGTGCCAAAAAAAAGTAGCTACTGCTGAACATGGTGGTGCATCCTTGTAATTTCAACACTCTGGGAGGCTGAGGCAGGAGGATCACAAGTCCAAGCTTAGCCTGGGTGATTTAGTGATTGAGTGAGACCCGGTATCAAAACTTAAAAAGTAAAAATGTAGCTCAGTGCAAAGACCCTGAGTTCAATCACAATTACAAAAAAAGAAAAGAAAAGGAAAAAGAAAAAAGAAAGAAAAGAATAAAAAAAAAAAAGAACAGAAAAGAGACAGGAGCTACTGCATCCATTCTAAGGCAAAGTGGATAATGAAGCAACCAAGGGCTCAGCAGATGGTCCTCCCCCAACTCAGGAGAGAGTGGCAACCATGAGAACATGCAGCCTCTAGTGGCCAAGAAATTTGCCAGGTAATGTGGGCTAGCCTGGTCTGTTCAGCGGCTTGTGGGTGGCAGCATGATCTGAGGTCTGAGGGTACATCTGGGGCTGGTCTGCACAAATCACTGCGACTTGGCTCCTGGACTGAAGAAACAAAAAGAGGAAAGGAGGCCAGACTGAAAGGTAAGTGCCTTCCCGCTAGCACCTCGGTGTTCTCTAGCGCCTCCTACTGTCCAAGAGTACTATAGCTCCAGCAGACCGACTCGCGGGTCCAACTCCATTTTCGCAAAGCAGGGTAAAGAATGGGGTGTATTTGGAGCTCAGACATAATAAACTGATACGTGGCAGGGAGAGAGGCAGACATGGAAGGAGCAAAGAGTCGACAGAGGAAGCAGCTGGCGGGGCAAGAGGTTCTACGCCTTTGGAGAGGGTGAGACATACCTGAGTGGGAGCCTCGAGGAGCGATGTCCCCAGCTCCTTTGAAAAAGAAAACGCAGTCACATACTAAGCACAGCTCAAGAAAGCCACACTGTTACACTTTCAAATGAACAGAAAATAAAATTCCTGGACAGATTCCCTCTTCCCACCGCTGGGAATAAGTGGGAAGTGAGTTGAGACACATTTCATTTTTCTTCAAAAGGCTTTCTCAGTTCCTCGGCTCCTGCTGAGTCAGGCCACCCCCACCATCTGCAGATTCACGGCATTCCATCATTCAGTCAACAGCATTTTCTGCAGCCTCCACGGTGCCAAGCACTGAGCCCAGGAGCCTATTTGAGTGAGAGCCTCAGCTTAGCCTGTTTATAGCTTCTGTGACTGAGACTGGCTTCAGCGAGTGTCAAGAGAGCAGACTGACTCATGGACAGCAGAAATTTCCCGTGGCTCGGATTTAGATCTGCCAGTATTTCTCTGATGATTTTAAGAGCAACAGCTTTGGAGTCCCATGACATGGGTTCTAGTTCCATCTTGGTTGTTTTCTGTGACTTTAAGCAATCTGCTTCACATCTCTCAATCCGGTCCATCATATGTCAAGTGTTTTGGTCAAAGCTACTTCTCAGGATTTCTAGGAAGACTAGGAACAATGTCTTCAGTAGGCCCAAGGAAGGAATAGTGCAGGCCTGCTGGACCAAAGCCCACACCACAAAGCTCCAGGACCCTGAAGTCCGAGAGTCCACCAGCCTCGGAAGGCAGATGCTTTGACCAGTATCCTGGGCACTTCTGGGCAGTGCCAGCCCCACTGTCTCTGGGGATGCTGAGCCCACTGCTGCCTTCCTTGGAATGGGCTCTAGACGGTGCCTGGTTCCACATCCTCACTGGACAGATCAGAAACTGAACCCCACCCAAGGTAGATATTTGCTTAAGGCCACACAACATGGAGGTGGCCCAGTGGCACTGGAACCTGACCCCATGGCACAAACCCTCTGACCATCCAGAAGACTGACTGTAATGTGCTTGAGAAGCTGGGCGCTGTACCTCAAAAGACTTGAGCTGGAGTCCCACGTCTGCTGCACTCATTCTGTCATTCATTCAACAAACACTGAGTGGCTGGCATGTGCCTGCCCTGTGTTCAGAGCAGGGGACACAGGGAGATGAAATCTACTTACCCCCAGCTCACTCACTGCTCACAGACTGATGGGGGAAACAGCAACCAACCAACCAATGACTAGACAAGGCAGTCACCTCTGTGAGAAAGCAGCGAGGAAGAGACACAGGAACAGTGGGGACAGGAGGGCCATCTGGGCATTCAGGGTGGAAATCTCAAGGAGGAAACATAGCAGCTAGGCCCTGGACACCAGGAGGGAGCCACCCATGAGGAAAAAAGTGTGCAGGCAGAGCTGGGCATGATGAGGAGAAGAGATGAGGCTGTGTGAGCGAAGGGACACAGGAGGAATGGGGTCAGAAGACAGAGGCCAGGGCAGACCCCGGAGTCCACAGCAAGGAGCTCGGCCTTAGCAAAGAGCAGCAGGAGCACTGGAGGGTCCAAGCAGGGAGTAATGAGCTCCAGCTTGTTGTTTTCATGGGGTTGCTCTGGCCACTGCTGTTCCTGTGACACTCAGCAGCTCTCTGACCTCGGGCAGGTGGCTTCTATGCTCTGAGTCAGTCTCCTCGTCTGTGAAAGGGGCTAACAGGCTCTGCCTCCCAGGGGTCACTGGAGGCCAACAAGGTGACAATCCACACAGGGCACTTAGCAATGTGCCCCGAGCACTGTTAATGCTGGATGAAGTGCTGCTCCTTCAGGTCACACAACCAGGGCCACCTCCTCCACTGTCAGACAGAGCCTGGCAGGACCTGTTGCATCTGCCCAGGAAACACCGTGACTTCTATGTTGCCCTCAGTCATGGGGCATTGAGGCCAAAGCTCATCAACAGTCAGCAGGGGATGTCAGTGGAGCCCCGTGACAGAAGCAGCCAGATCCCCCTCAATGAGGGCTTGCCGGTGGCCTTAGCACCCATCAGTCACGGCTCCATCTCCTGGGTGCCTGAGATGTATAGCATGTCCCAGTTACGGGATGCAGAGAGGTGGTAAGCCGTAATGACTGTCTTGGCCACTCCTGCAGTCAGATTATGGCACAAAGAAACAATTTTTGCTCCTGGTGGTAACAGGCAGCCAGCCCATCTGTGTTTACAGAGAACTAGTGTGCCAGGCCTGCGCAGGGAAGGTGGAGGCTTCTACTCACACCTGACAGTCAAGGCTCGGGGCAGAGCCCTGTGGACCGTCCATCTCCTGGGCTCTGGGCCATCTTGTCCAAGAGGCCACCACCTGACACCTTTCACAGCATCTGCAAATCCGTGAAGTGTGGACTTGCATCGAGGGGAGACCCAAGCTGCTGACACCACCCGGGCTGCACAGAGCAGCTGAGGCCCAGGCTTCGGAGTCAACCTAAATGAGGGTTCGAATCCCAACTGCCATGTAACAGCCAAGAGACCCGCAGTGAGGAAACTCACTCCCTGAACCTTTTTCCTCATCTCTTAAAGGAAGAGTAAGAAACCCCTACTTAAAAGAGTTGTGTGCATTAAGAGAAAAAGGGTACAAAGCATCAAACACAGGAATAGAAACTAAACAAAAGGTAATAATCACCATTTTTATCCAGGGGCTGCAATACTAATGCTCCTCAAGTTACTATGTCCCAAAAAACATAAGCTGGAAATATCCTAAGTCAAAAGTGCATTTAATCCACCTAATCTACTAAACACCAGAATTTAGCAACACAGTGTACCGTAGAGTGCCAGTTATTTCCCCTCCTGATCATATGGCTGATTAGGGGCTGTGAGAGTATTGTACTTTATCACCAGCCTGGGAAAAGATCAAAATTCAAATTTTGAAGTATAGTTTCCACTGAATATTTATCACTTTTGCATCATCATAAAGTCAAAAAAAATCACAAATCAAAATATCATAAATCAGGGACCATCTGCATTATGATATGAGATGTCCTTTACTGAAGCCAATTCTGCCACCAGGGAGTATGCCAACTCTTTTAAAATATTTTATCTCTAGATCTCAAACAAATCTTGCAAGTAGGTATCATGTTTATTGTGGGAAGTTAACAGACTGTGCAAGGTCACACTGATAGGGAGTAGAGCTAGGTGGCTTCGTGATTCTCTGGATATACAGCCCGCCCCACACCTCCCCTAGAAGACTATATAAGGTCAGACAGGCAGACAGGCAGGCTAACACTTCCTCCAAATGCCAACTTTTCTCAAACACCAGCTCCAAGACAAACCCTCTGAAGAGTAATGGATACAGCAACATTAACACAGAAATACTTCTGCCCCTGAGGAGCTCAACCCTTATAGCGCAAAGACCAACGTTGCATCCACACCACCCAGAATTGGTAGGTATCAGTTAGCTTTGGGTGCATAACAAATAATCCCAAAACTTATTGGCTTAATAAACAACCATGTATTATCACTCCCAATTCTAAAAGTTGGTTGGGTAGTTTCTTCTAAACTTAGTCATGCAGTTGTACTCACCTGACATGTCAGCTGTGCTGGAAAATCCAAGTTTGCCTCATTCATGGGTCAGGCAGCTGGTACTGACTGCCTGTGGGATGTGCTAGTCCTCCTTCCAGTACCCTCAAATCATCCAGATCAGACAGGCTTCCTTACACGAAGGGCAGAGTTCCAAGAGGACAAAAGCAAACACTGCAAGGCCTCTTAAAATTGGATCCAGAATTCACACACTTTCATTTCAACCACTGTGGTCAAAGCAAGTCACATTCTATTGCTTAGCCAGGATCTGTGTCATACCTCTGGGGTCTACCAGGTAAAGCAGCAGCCAGTTCACAATGAGAGTGAGGGGGTCAGTCTGTGGCCTAGCCAAGCGAGATGATAAGTGCCCGATACATCTTTAACTCAGATGAAAGGCTGAACTGAGAGGTCATTAGAAGGGGTCATATCCTTTAACCCACAAAAAGTCAGTGTGAACAGAATCATTATATTATAAGACAGTTTTTATGTGAAGAAATTGGCCCAGAAACAGGAGTGGTCTTGCTTAAGGTCACAGAACAAGTTGTGACAGAGTCAAGAGTGACTTGAGCCCCTGCCAGCCAGCCCTCTGCTCCTTCCATTCCACTGTACAAGGGACCTAGGGTTGGAAATGTGCTGGGCTGGGGCATACGGATAATTGGGCCCAACAGGGATGTCCCTCCCATCCCACCTCTGCCCTGTGTTGTAAACTGAGCCCTTTCAGCCCACCAGCACCCCAGAAGGCCCTTAATCGCTGTCTCATCTGGTTCCCCTAGGATTGTCCCCACTTTACAGATGAGAAACTGAGGCCCAGAGAGGGCAGCTGACTTCCCCAGGGTCCTGCAGGTGGTGGAACCTGTCTCTGAGGTCTCCTACACAACCACAGAAAGCTGAACCTTGACGGAGGTCCCAAGGCAGCTGCATGGCAGCAGGATGGCCTCAGGGGTCTCACGATGAAACCCAGTTTCAGGAAATACTTCACAGGCCTAGGCAGAGGCAGCAAGGGCCAAGATCTCCTCAAATCACCTCTGCTAGTAGGTGAGTAATGCCTTAGTCCACATCTGTACCATTCTACAGATAGAAAAATCACGGCCAGATATCCACACCCACTACGCTGGGAGGCTGATCAGACATACACAGCATCACTTGGTGGCATTCAGAGAGCACATTTATTTACAAAGCGCTTTACAAACATTACTTTATGCCTCCCCACAGCCCCCTGTGAGGTAGGTCAGTAGTCATATCTACAGTTTACAGATGGGGAAATTGAGGCACGAAATGGGGGTGTGGCCTGCCCCACTTTAAAGAGACCTTCCCACCCACCCATTAAAATAACAACATAAACAAAAAAAGCACTGATCCTCCATCCCAGAGTTGAGCTCCAGGGGTTGGGGCCAGCCCTGCTCTGGCACTGTGTCCTCCCCAGTGGGCAGCCTGACCAGGAGCCATAGGGACCCCAACTCCAGGGATCCTGGTTCAGCCTCGCAGACTGTCACTGGCCCAAGGTGAGCAGAACCAAGCCATGGAGGCCTGAAGGATATGGGAGCAGAGGACTGAGGTGACTTCATTCTGCAGACACTGGGTCAGGCAGGGAAGGAGCCCTACATCGGGCATGGTAGGTATGGGCAGATCCTGGTTCCAGGAAGCTCAGAGCACATAGCAGAGAAGCAGAAGTGGGGAGGGATGGTAAGCAAAACACCCCAGGGGCTGCAGGAGTCAGTGGGGTGGAGGAGGGCACTGCAGTTCCCTTGAAGAGGATGGTCAGTGTGTCCCACAACTAAATCAGGGGAGAGCCCAGCCTGCCCAGAACCCTCCAGGACCAGATGCCAAGCCTCAGTGCACCCTCCACTCATGTAGAAGGGGCCACGCTGGGCAGAAACCTCGGCCTGGGACACTCTCTCTGCAGGGCCTCACTTATCTCTACCAACCGCTGGAACAGAGTCAGGGGCTTGGCCTGAGTCCCCCAGAGCTGGTCTGAGCCACTGTCACTGTGCTGACAGCACCAGCTGGAGGTGGGGCTGGGCTGCAGTCTTGCTCCTCCTTGGCCCCCAGTTTGCCCATGGACGTACTGAAAGGCGCTGCCCACAGTGGAAGGGGCCACGAAGGAGGCCCAGCATCCACTCCAGAGCTTTCCTCGTGAGACTATGGCTGAGCAGAGTTGGGGGAACAGGTTCTCTCCAGCTGGGTGTGGTGGGCCCGGCCCCGAGTGCACAGTGGGTGCTCCAGGCCAGGGCCCCGCTATCTTGACTCCAATGCTTCCAGGTACTCCAAAGCCACATCATAGCAAAAGTGGTACTGATCCTGGGGAGAGGGAGAGAAGGGCTCTGAGCCTGGACTGGCCTCACACTGGGGAAAGGGTAAGCATGCACCATGGCCTGTTCCGGGGGCGAAGGGGAAATAGGGGTAATGTGCTGACATCACAGAGCTAGAACGAAGGCCCACAGAGCAGATAAGCGAAGTAGGGGCTGAGAAGCCTGGCCTGACACGGACGAGGAAGGACCTCACCATGGTCTCCACCATATTGGGCTTGTAGTTCCGAAGGGTTTTGGCAGCAAAGAAAACATCCACCAGGCTGTGGCAGCGGATCATCTCCAGGACCGTGGCGCAGGCGCAGAAGGTGCCACTGCGGCCACCCCCGTTTCTACAAGACACAAGGGGTTTGATAAGAGGCTTGGAGATGGGGCCTGGGAAAGCAAAAGTGAAGGGCGGGGCCAGGCAATGAAAACGGGGTCAGAGAGCTCAGGGTTGAAAAAGGAGGGGCCAAAGGGCCGGAGGCAAAGGGTGGGGCTAGGGAACCAAGCAGGGAGGAGCCAGTTTCAGGGGCGAGGAAAGAGGGGCAAGGGGCGAGGGGCGGGGCTGGGGGGAACACGTCGGGCCGTAAGGGCTGGGGCCAGGGAATGGAGAATGGAGAGGCAGGGCCCTGGTTAGAGGCAGCTCAGAGACTTGTCCTCAAGGAGAAAGGTACTGAGGATTCAGCAAGAAGGGAAGCCAGACATTCCAAGACAAAGACACGAGGGCAGCAGCAGAAAAGGATAGGACAGCAGTGGGCAAACACCAGGAGAACAAGACAGAAAATGAACCCTGGCAAGCCCAGTCACCACAAGCTGGGCGTGGTGGCACACACCTTTAATCCCAGCACTCGGGAGGCTGAGGTAGGAGAAGCGTTGGGAGTTCGAGGCCGGCTTGCGCTACAACGTGAGCGCAAGGCCAGCCTGAGCTACATAGTGTGACCCGGCCTCAAAAGACTAGGGCCAGGAGTTTGGCTCAGTGGCTTAAGCGCCTGTGTAGCAGGTGCGAGGTTGTGAGTTTGATCCCCAGTGCCGCAAAAAAAAAAAAAAAAAAAAAAAAAAAAAACCGTCACCACAGCTGGGCACAGCGCCCACACATGGGGATGCAAACACACACACTGGGCAAACAGCAGCCTCCCACTACAGACCTTTGCCTCCCCTTCCTGACTCGCTCTGTTCCTGGGACGTTGTCCTGGGACTCAACGTGTGGGGACCACCTTGGGGGATGGGAGACCAAATAGGCCCTCAGCCCTTCTCTAGGGGTCACTCCCTCTAGAACAGAAGGCCCTGCGAACCAGTCCCAACTGGGACTGCGCTCCGTGGGCGGCCCAGCCTGGCACTGGGAAGCCTGAAAAGTGGGGATCATCCAGACACAGGGCTTATGAATGGGAAGTGGATATTAATTAATTAAAACAGTGCATGTGTGCATAAACAAAGACTAGAATTCCGCTGGCATAAAAATAGTGCTACAATCTCATGGGGTGAAAATTTCTGACAAAAGACTCTCTTTAATTAAACTGGTGAAGTCGAACATCACACAGAGGAAACTGGGCAGTTCTCCAGGGTTGATCTTATGTCCAGGAAGCTGAATGATTTGGGCTGGCTGGAGAAGGTCTAGGTCACCACCCTAGGGTTCTGAGGCCAGTCCTGAGGCTCTTTCTCAGATTGGACCTCTGTCCTGGCTCCCCAACCCCTCCACCTGCCTTCCAACAGGACAAGCACTCACAGGCAGTGCACAACGGTGCGCCCATCCCCGCTCTCGGCCTGCCACTTGTCCACCTCGGCCAGCAGATGCAGGAAAGCCTTCTTGGAGTCAGGCGTGTCCCGGTAGGCAGACCAGCGCAGGAACTGGAAGTGCCGCACCAGCAGGTGGCCCTCCTGCAGCTGGGGGCAGGGGCAGCCAGTCAGGGATGCATGAGCATCAGGGGTACAGCGCTAAACAGCGCTCCAGTGGCCACCCAGGTTCTCCCCTTCAGGTTCACTCACCCGAGAGATGTTCTGCACCCGGAAGACTCGGGCCACCAAGTCTTCATCTGCTGTGCCAGACACAAACTCCACCTCCATGAGGCCATACTGCTGCCGGCCTGGCTCTGGCCAGTACTGCAGGCAGGGCTAGGGCATGGGCATGGGGAGAAGAGGCTGGGTAAAGCCAGGCTGGGCTCTTCCATTTCAGCACCAGGGCTCCCACACTTGCCCTACAGCTGCCATACCCAGGTCCACCCTCACTCCAGCCTCGCCTGCAGCTACCCTCCTCACTGCAGTGGCCCCCACTCCACCACTCACCATCAGATTGCAGGGCACACCCGCCCCATGCATTCTTCACTGACATGCTCAGATCAGGTGCACAGACCCTTCACAGTCAGTGCTGTGAGCCACTGCTGTGTAACTAGAAACCTATACCTTAGCATGCTCACACTCACATGTGCATACACACACACACACACACACACACACACACCCCTCTGCATAAAGCTGTCTTCTCCCAGGGACAGGCCTAGATCACACCCATCCCAGAACCAGCTCCCTGGCCTCTTACTGCTTCTGCCTTTAGCACCACTCACAAAACTAGGGTATGCTAAGCTACAACACAGTTCAGGATCCCACTGCTGTCCAGCACTCTCCATGAAGTCAGGGGACTACATACCTCTTCCTGCTAAACCACAGACCGGAGAGAGGGAAGGTGCAGCCCCCATCCGCTAAAACATACACAGGTATATTCATTTCCCACAGGCTGGCCAACCCAGACTCCCACTTCTGGGGTCCTCTTCCTGGAGTCCTGGCAATGCTCCTTCTCTCTCAGGGCCCAGTTTTTCCCCATCTATTAAGTTAGGGTAAGCTGTCTCACCTCCTTGAGTCTCGGTTTGCTTCTCTGCAGACTATCGCAGGACCTGTCTCATGGATTTATTGTGATGCATAAGGCTGACTGGCCCTGTGCTATGCCCAGCACACGGCAGGGATGAAGATGAGGATAACAGTCACTTCTGAGAACGGCCCCCAGACTCAACCTATATGACACCATGTTCCATCTGCTTCCCTCTTAAGACCGTGTTCCCATGAAGAAAAGACACTACCTTCCTCTTCTGCCTGGGGTTCTAGGAACTCCTTTGCACATGTATCCCATCATCCATCAGTCACTCTCCCCCCATATCTATACCTACTGAACTCTCCCCTTCCTGTACATCTCAGCTCAGACACTGCTTCCTCCAGGAAGCCCTCCTCAATCCATTGTCTCCCAGCTTTCTCTGTGTCTCCATCTCAGTTCTGAGTCTTTTTCTCTGTGCTACAACTATAATCTGTATCTGCTTTCCCCTGGACCATAATATCTAGGAGGGGCTGGACCTTCTCCCTCTGTCCCCATTGTCCCCAGCAGGGCCTCACAGGGAGCAGTCCTTGGGAAAAGTTAGCTGACTGCATTAGCAATTCTACGAGCAGTGAGTGGTATCTGCGCGCTCTCCCTCTGGGTCCCTGCCCCCACCTCAACAAGCTGGGACTCATTCCAGATCCCCACAGAGAGCCTGAAGCCCGTCCTCTGCAGTCCAGGGTCATGTTACCAGGGCCAGACTCATAAAGAGCCCAGTCTTCAAGGCCTCCTCCAGGCAGTCAGTAAGAAGCTGTTGTACTCATTTTACAGAACATCCTCCTGACTCCCTGGAGCAGACAGCGGGGCTGTGAGGGGTCCAAGACCTGCAGCACATGACCAAGCAGGCTGAGCATCTACCTTCCCAGGGGCCCCAGCTGGGATGGGAGCTGTCCCCATGGTGAGGTCACTAAGCCAGTGTCTGGGTCAGCTTCAGAAGCTAAACGTGCTGCTGGGAGGAAGGACCTGGTCAGAAGAGGTGGGTCACTGGGGTGATGACCTGGAAGGGTGCATTCTTGTTCTCAGCTCCTCAGCTTCCTGGCTGCCATGGAGTGAGCTATTTTCCTCCACCATGTCTCTCTGCCATGCTATTTCTTTGCTTAGGACCCAACCAACCATGGACTGAATCCTCTGAAAACCATGAACCAAAATAAACTATTAAGTTGCAGGTATTTTATCCTAGCCACTGGAAAACTAAACAGATCTGCCAGGTGCTGACTGTCTACTATGCACCTGACACAGGACAATGCCCCCATAAGAACAGGTCCTGTGATGATCCCCAGTCTACAGAGAAGGGAACTGAGGCTCATAAAGCTCAGTGAACTTACCCTGGAACAGCTAGAAAACAGATTTGAATCTACTCTACCTCAAAAACCCTCATGATGAATGGGCAGTTTAGTTGAGCTATGGGACCTTAGAGAAGGCACTTCACCTCTTTGCGTTTTAATGTTCCTGACTTTCCTATCTGAAGACTTTACATCAAGGTCACTGTATGTAGACTGTAAATAAGACCATAAGTGCAAAGCCAAGTACTATAGCTGATTTGCTCCTGTCTGACACCCCTGTTTTATAGACGAGGAAATCCGGGCACCAGGAGGGAGTATGACTGGTCTGCAGCCATACAACAAACAGGTGGCAGAGCTGAGCACCAACTGCTGACTTTGAAGACTGTGCCCTTGAAGACAGGGAGTTGCTGGCTCCCAGGGCCCTCACCCAGGCGGAGTTGGACTGATTCAGCTGGTTGAGCATGACGATGGAGGTGCACCCGTAGTCGTAGACCAGCCGCCAGAAGTCAGGCGTGGTGCTTTGCAGCGGATGTAGGGTCACGATGAAGGCTGCACTCCGCGTATAGCTCTGCAGGGAAACAGCATTCAGCAGAGCCATGTGGGCTGAAGGTCCGCCACAAGCTGTCCTCCCACTCAGCCCACCCTGTGCTGCACAGCTGAGCCCGCAGGACCAGGCAGCCTGCAGGCCCTTTTCATAGAGAGGTCAGCACACTGAGTCCTCAGTGAGAGGGTGGGCTGCCAGCCTACAGTGCCCAATCCCATGGCTCCCCACAAACTAAACAGCAAAAGATCCTCCAATGTGGAGCCAAGCTTGCTCCCTGCCCCTATGTCTTTGCATCTGCTGTCTCTACTACTTAAACCCAGTTTTTTAAATGTCTGCATACTTACTCCTTTGCTTCCTTCTGGTCTTCGCTTAACTGTCTGTCACCTTCCCAAAGAGGCCCTCCCTTACCACCCCATCAAAAACAGCCAGGCACTAACAAGCCTTCTGCCTGGTTGTTTTCTATAGAGAGTTCCATGCATGGCATTCTATAGAGAGTTCCATGCATATTTATTTACAAACTGTCTCATCCTACCTCCCAAATGCAAGGCTCAGAAGAGCAGAGTTTTCAGTATATGACCTCTGTCTGGCAAATTGTACAGGTTCAATAAATATTTTTGAATAAATCTCTAGGCCATTTCCAACTCCACAAGCCAAAGGGTCTGAGACCCCACCCTCCGCTCCACAGACATCAACTCTGTTTGCCCCCCCCTGCCGGCTGAGCTGGTACCCAACTTTCTCCCTGCCAGAACTCCAGCCCCAAGTCTTCCCTGATGTCCTGCCTTGTCCCTCTCCCTCGCCTGAGCTCTTTTCCTACAACCCTATTCCTTGGCCCCAACCCCAACCCCAAAGGCTGGTTCAGGCTCCTGGAATTCTGGCCCTTGTCTGGCTCCCTCTGGCCTTGATCCTGAGTTGGACCCTGAGCTCCCATCTCTCACCTCCCTGGAGGGGAATGTCCAGTGGTGCTGCACATGGCCAGGCCACCCTCGTTCACCGATCCCCTGAGATTTGCTTGGCTTAGCCCCTTCCTTCAGTGTGCCATCCCTGCCATATTGGCAGCCTGTTCCTAATGCAAGGGGTGGTCCGTGGGGACACAGCTGCATGCAGGCAGACAAGCTGGTCTGGTCAAGGGGCAGAGGCACAGCCAGCCCACTTGGTCACATATCCAAAGTCACATTCTCCAGTGTCATCTTCCAGATGCTCCCTCAGAAGGCAGAGTCTCGGGCTTCTCAAACCCTACCACCCATCTCCTGCTCTACCAGCAATACACGGTAAGAAGTTTGAGCCCCTTGGGCTGGGACACAGAATGTGACTTCTAAATGGCTGCTAGCCTTCAGAACACCGCCAGGTAGGGCCAGGGAGCATGTCATGATTCCAGGCCAGGTTTTAGAGCATGGTGTGCTGAAGCTCCCTAGGACAAGTTCCTCTGGCTCCAATAACAAGTCTCAAGTCCTAACCCAAACCCTCAATGACTTCCCAGTCAAAGCCCCTGGAATCACTCATCCTACTTAGTCAAGGGAATTGTGCCTGGTCCTAGAAGCAGCCCTTCCTGAAATCCACAGCCCAGACTCCCACTCAGGCTGAGAATATTGAAGGGGAGGATGGGCTTGAATAATACCCTGAGTAGAAGATCAACTGAGATAAGAGGGTCACCCCATGAGCCTAGTCCCCAGAATGGGGAAGTGTCCACACACCCACACACACACCCACACACACACACACATGAGAGCCCTCACTTCTGCCCCTTGACTCCTGGACCTTTCCAGAGGCTGCGGGAATGGGAGTTCCAGAGCCCACTGCACCCCCAAGCTCTCACATCAGTCAGGGCCGCATTGATGTAGTTGTTGGGGTCACCGTCAGTAGAGACAAGGAAGGGCAGGCAGCGGTCAGGTGGCAGGACGTCCATGCTGCGGTTCTTGTCACGGTTTCGTGGCAGCAGGGCGATGCTGCACTCCTCCATGTCCAGCGGTGGGGTGACCGAGTTCAGTGTCTGCCAGGCAGGGGGCAGGATGGAGAGGTGTATCCAGTGCCTGTTGAGCCTCCTCAGAGCCCCGGGAAGGACACTGGCTGGGTCACCAACTCCAGAGAGAAGGAGAGAAGACAGACCCAGGCTGCCTGTCCACAGGCCTCACAGGCCCCAGACTGGACCCTGGAGACTATAGTCTGCCTCCCTGCCACCAGCCTTACCTTAAGACAAACTATTGTCTTCTTAGCCTCAGTTTCCCTCAACTGTAAAATGGGAAGATAATCTGCCTACTTTGTGGGGCTGGTGGGAGGATAAAGCAAGATAATGAGCACTGAGCAGAGTCTGGCACACCAAGGCTTAATAGGGAGAAGACACATAATTTGGGCAGGGTGCTGCACACCTGTAAACCTAGCACTCTGGAAGGCTGAGGCCGGAGGATTGCAAGTTCAAGTACAGCCTAGGCAACTTACCAAGTCCCTATCTAGAAATTTTTTTAAAAGGAATTAGGACATAGCTCAGTGCAAAGACTCTGTGCTCAATCCCTAATACCAAAAATAAAATAAAATGAAATGAAATGAAATAAAATAAAATAAAATAAAATAGTAGGAGAAATAGTAAGGACCATTACTATCTTACAAGTGCTGTCAATGAGACATTCCCCAAACCCTGCCTCTGCCATAAAGTGGACTGCAGGTCCCAGCAGAACAGTCATCTTCCATGGTTTGGACCCTGTCTGAACACAACACTGGTCCTGAGCACCCAGCACTAAGCCAAGTCAGAGCTCTGGGCATCTTCTTTGCTCTCTGCCATCAGGCCTCATGCATCTGGATTTGTGGGTCTCAGCCTCTGTCTCTTGTTAGGGATCCCTTTGGGAACTCAGGTCTGTCACAGTCCCCAAAGCCTGACACCCTTCTCCTGGAATCACTGGCTGCATTTCCCAGAGATCACCTAACACTAGTCTGAGCACCAGCACCTGTCTTGTGCCACCTGTTGACCCCATAAAGGGACTCTGTAGTGGAGAGGACAGCTTGGGTCTCTTGCCATATAAATGAGGAGGTGACCGAAACCTGGATCCATCAGTGAGCTCCATCTCTCCAGCCCCAGTGGCTGGGCCAGGCATGGGCACACGAGAGACTAGTCTAGGGGTATTGGGGAGTGTGAGGATCTTTTTCCAGAATTTCCTAAGAAAGATGATGCGAGCCTGGCATTGCAGGGAACTATGGGTCTGAGAACAAAGCCAAGAACAGAACAGGACCAAAAGTACACAGAGAAAAAGTGCTGCCATCATCATCATCTGAGCCCTGGATCCAGCCACCACTGAAACTGAACCATCCCTTAGACTCTGCAGTTCCAGGAACTCTTGAGCTGGTTCTTTATCATTTATAACCAAAAAAATTCTGGTAAACCCAAACACTACAAGGATGACATACACTACCTCTCTTTTCTGGATAATAAAACTGAGACTTAAAGTGACTTTCTAGGCTACTCACAGCTCCTAACTAGATAAGGCAGAATCTGAACCCAGGTTTATCTGACTCCAAAGCCCAGGGTCTTAACCACTTTAAACATCACCTCCTCCACTGTCCAACTCAGTCCCTCCAGCTGTGTCTGAGTCTGCTCCTTCCTGCTTAGCCCCCAGAGGCCACAGTACTGAGGAGTTCCAGCGCATGCACACATGCGCACACACACACGCACATGCACACACGCTCATCCCCTCCCACCTGGAACTCTTCCCGCAGCTGGGAAGAATTACTCTGAGGGTCAATGCGGATCATCTCCCTGTAGGTAGCTTTGAACTCATTGACAGGGATGGTGGTCTCCCCACACAGACAGGCCTCCAGGATTGCATCGTGGATGAAGATGTACTGTTCCTGAAGTAGGAGAGGAGAATATGAGAATAAGGCAAGGACTGGGAGCTGGTGATCTGGAGGGGAGAGGGACATGAGCAAGCTCAAGGTTGAGGAAGGGGGACTCCAAAGCGGAGTCTGACCTTCCTGGAAGTGACCTCCATAGTCATGTTAGCTCATCTCATTCTGCATCCCTAGAACACCCCCAGGTGCTCTCTGAGGTGACGGGATGGTCCCAGGCCACAGATCTAGTGAGGATGCAAACCCAGGCACATCTTGACTACAGAACCCACTGCTCTTTGACCTCACCCTGCGCACCATCATGGGGTTGGGTTTGGGACAGACCCAGGAGGCTGGCAGCCCAAGGTCACAGAAGATCCCAGAAAGGAAGAGCCTAGAGGACACCCCTCACACACAGTCCACCACTCTGAGCTCCTCACAAGAGACCAGAGTCCTAGTGGGAGTCGGGGGACAGGGTGGGATTCCCGCACCTCCGTCTGGATCATGTTCACACGCCGGGAGCAGAGCGTCTTTACACAGTTGTAAATGTCCACGACGCCCTCACACTCCGCCATGTCCAGCATCACATCCAAGACGATATAGCAGCCTGTGCGGCCAGTGCCCGCGCTGGGGACAGAGAGGCCCAGCCCACATTAGAGCCTTTGGAAGGGAGCCTAGGACCCAGGAGAAGAGTGGAGGGGCACCACGCGCCTGGGCATATCTACACTACACGGAGGGCAGGGACACAGAAAGGTGACCCAGCAGGAAGGAGCCAGTAAATGGGCTGCTGGGAGAGTTCTAGTGCAGTGTGACAAAGGACAGAGCTGGAGATATGACTCAAGGAAGAACAGGAATGCTAGGGGGAGGGAGAATACAGGGGTGAAGTTATACCAACTTAGCAGCTGAGTCTGCAGGGCAGGGACGAAGATGATGCTCAGAGTTCAATCAAAGAATGTTCTTTCTTCCTACCCGTCCTTCAAAACCCTACACACTCACACCAATTCATATATTCAGTGGAGCCTCCCAGGCTTCCAGGCAGGTGTCATTCTTTTGAGCTCCCACAGCAAGCTGGCAGGCTTTTATTAAAACATTCTTCCTGCTATGTGGTCATTGTCAAGGTGGCTGTCGCCCTGATTCCACTCAGAGCTCATCAAGAGCTGGGCTGTGTTAGAGCCCTAACTGTGATACACATGTCAGCACCAGGTTGAGCAGAGTTAAGTGGGAGGAGCAGTGGTCAAAGATGACACCAAGATTCCAGGCTTGAAAATGGTGGCATTGGAGTGCTGGTGGGAAAATATAGCAACAGGATGTCCCAGACACTACTGATGGAGGTTTAGGAAAACTGACAGTATCTACTGGGGCTGGCTGGTCACAGACAACAGTTCTACTCCTACGTACATACCACAGGAACATGTGCATTTTTGGACCAAATGACATGTACTGCTGTTTTATTTTAGCACCACTATTCCTAAGAGCTCAAAACTGGAAACATCCCAAATGCCTTTTCAACAGCAGAATGGACAAACATATTGTATTTTATTCACCCAGTTAAAGACGATGCAATATGAATGACCCTTATAAACATAAGGTTGAGGGAAAGAAGTCAGGCAGCAAAGAGTACATGTGGTGGGATTCTATTTATACAAAGTTCAAAACCAGACAAGACTGGCTGGGCATGGGGGCACACACCTGTAATCCCGGCACTCAAGAGGCTGAGACAGGAGGATCACCAAGAGTTTGAGATCAGCCTGGGCTACACAGTGAGCTCAAATGCACCTTGAACTACATGGCAAGACCTTGTCTCGGAAAAAAAAAAAAAAAAAAAAACAGGCAAGACTATAGTTTAGAAGTCAGAATCGTGATTGTTCTGGGACACAGGACATTCTAGAACTGAGTTAATGTGGCCTCTGAGTTCTGCTCATGTTCTGCTTCTTCTCTGAGCAGAGCTATAGGTGTGCACATTTATAAAAATTCATAGTTACAAGCACACTTACGTTTTTTGTGATTTAAGTATACTTTAAGTATACTATATTTCAGTGAAGCTTTTCTTTTCAGAACATGGGATCTCAAAGTGATCTGAAGAAATCAAAAAACAGATGGCTTGGAGGTGGCAGGGCAGAGAGAAGACTGAGTCCGCTGTGTAGGGAGACCCGGAAGCTGATAAAAATCTAGGTAGAGAAGCCAGGACAAACCACAGAGGCCATGACTTTGCAGGTCCAGACGACCTGCTGAAGCCCAAGGCTAAGAGATTAAGTTCTCCAGGGCAAGAAAGGCAGGAGGAATCAGGAAGAAAGCACAGCAGAGAGAGGAAGGGCAGTTGGGGTCACAGGACCAATCCACAGAAGACCTGCAAGGAGTGTGAAAGCCAAGGGACGAGCCAGGCCCACTGGATTCAGGGAGGAGTAAGTAACATCCTTTCCAGCCCTGGGGCCAAACCTAGCCTGCGAGTGTGCAAGGAACACTTACTAAACAAAAGCAGCTAGGCTGGATATGCCTGGTGCCTCGCCCATCCCAAGGTCCCCTCTAGGGCTCAATCCTGCTCAGCATCTGGGCCCAGTGCGGCCGCTGGGCTCCAGGGGCATGTGTGGTACCAACATGAGAGCTAAAGCTTAGGGGGCAAAGGGCCTTCGTGTGTCATTCTCTCCTGTCCCGACTCCAATCAGGTTGAGCCCAGACCAAGTCCCACTTTGCGGAACCTGCCCCACTCCAGGCCACCTCCCTGGGATTCCCATCACCCCCACCTGCAGTGGATGACCACAGGACCAGCATCAGGTGGTGTGGAGGCCTTGACACGCCGGATGAAGGCCAGCAGTCCAGTGGCATGATAGGGGACACCATGTTCTGGCCATGCTGTGAAGTGGAACTGGCGGACCTCGTGGCGAGCAGAGTATCCTCTCTGCAGACACAACAGTAACAGTGTCACTGGCAGCATCTCTTAGGCATCTGCTGTGTGCCAGGCACTGTGGAGAGCATCTCACTGTTTATTTTCAGGTGAGGTTTATTACCGGCGAAAAAGATAAATGTTCACTGTGGCAGGGAGAACACCAAGGTCCAGCAAGGAGAAGTCACTTTCCCAAAACTGCACAGACAGATACTAGGGAGGACTTGGACAGGGGGTCTGCCCGGTGTTCAAACCTGTGTTACTGAATTCCCCCGCAGATCACTGTGACTCTCTGGGCCTTAGTTTCAAGGAAGAAACTGTGCCTCCTCTGAGGAGTTTACAGAGCCATCAAAAGGTTCATGGACCAGATTTGCCAGCCAGTCACTGACTCCAGTGGCCTCTGGTGTCTGACACAACCACTCTGAGTTCCTCTTTGTTTAACCAATTAAATGGGACTAAGGAGGGCCGGGGGTAAGCTCCCTGGTAGAGCACTTACCTGGCCCTCTCAAGGCTCTGGGTTGCATACCCAGCACCACCACCACCACCAAGAAAAAGCGGGGGGGAGGGGAGGAGATAATGATAAACATCTAACTTGTGGAGTGAAATAGCATTTGTGGTGGGCTCAGCACGGTGCCTTGCAGAGTAGGAGCCATCACCTGGGGGCCACTGTCACTAACTTCCTTGTCTCAAATTCCTCTTGGAGTCACCAGCAGACACTTAGCTCCTGTCCTTCCTCAGGGTCCCCAGCAAGCCCTTTCCAAGCAGCTTCCTTGCCAAGCCAGACAATGTCTTCCTCAGTCCCCATACTCCTGGGCTGGGGAGGTGGAGGCATGGGGGGAAACAGGAATCAGGGACTCACCCGCTCCAGAGCAAAGGTGCGCACAACATACTCGGCCAAGGTTTCCGTCTTCATCAGTGTGATCTTGATGTCCCCGTACGTGTCTGAGTCCTCCGGCCAGTACCGTGAGCACTTCACCTGCAGTCCCCACAAGCCAGGACTCAGTGGGCTCTTCACATCCACCAGGGCCCACTCTGCCCCCAGTGATCCCCCCCAGCCCCGCTTACCCTGCCCACCTCTACCAGCTTGGTGATCATGACGATGCTCGAGCAGTGTTCCTGCCACACCATGCGCCAGAAATCGTAGATCATCTCAGGCTTTGGCCCTGCGGGCACAGGCAGCCACCTGTCCCTTAGCAAAGTCTCTGATCCGGGCCAGCAGGCCTGCTGCCAAGCACCATCGTCCCAGACCAGGAGGCTCTCTGGGCCCTCATGGGGCTCCATGCTCATCCCACGTTTACCCCACCAACTGCCAATGCATGCCTGCAGGGCCCTGGGGTGAGCAGTACCAGGGAGAGGCCAGTCATGCTGAGTGGGTCCCAGGAAGCAGAGCAGGAGGACAGTTTCCCAGGCCATGAGGCAAATCTCCAAGAAGGATGGATGGATGGACAGACAGTTTGGGCAGAAGAGACATGGCCAGGTGAGACACAGCCAGGACCTAGACAGCCACTAAACTTAGAAGCACAACCCACCCTTGAGGACTAGGCCTGGCTACCCCTTTTGCACACACAACCATGGAGACAGTCAGATGAAGGCACCATGGGAGACTGATCACATTGGGAGACACGAACACAGAGAAGGGACGAAGACTGACAGCAGACGCCAAGAGACCCAGGCAGAGAATGTGGACCAGAGAGACAGACAGGAAGGCAGAGAGCAGGCAGCATGCATTGCAGCACATGGGACGTGCCCCGGCCAGGTACCTTGAGTGGCTATGAAGTGGTTTGACCTGTGATAACCCTAGAACAGGAGGAGAGAGCACAGTGAGACTCCCAGAGTAGCCTCTCATCCCCTCAGCCCTCCCTTTTCCTCCTCTCCTAAAGCACCACCTCCCACACCAGGGAATTGCCCACCTTTGTGCCTGGGCCAACTAACCAAGGTGACCTTGTCCTCCCAGTCCCCAGGAAGGGAGGGGAGGGCAGCTGGGACACCAGTGTC